>JAOTOM010001063.1:0-56839 GCA_034440615.1 Ashinkailepas kermadecensis
TTGGATGGGAGGGACCGAGGAGGCCTCTTGGACCTTTGGATCAGTGTCCACTCCCCCACCCTCGAGGATTGATAGGAGGGCCTCCGATGCACGAGTGGCGCTTCCACTCGTGGAGGGTGTGGCCTCGGCTTCGTGGTGAGGTGACTGACCTTGCCTTGCCGGCGACGAGACAGTCACCCCCAAGGATCGTAGTAGTGTTGTCAGTTGCGCAATCAGTTCAGAGGCCCTGTTGGGCTGTAAATGTTGTGGGGCTGTCAGAATAGTTTTACTTGACTGGCTGGCAACCTTGGTTGCATATGTAACTTTGGGGTGTACGCTCTCATATATATTCCTGGCCTCTCGAAAGGCGAAATATTTTTGGTACACTTCAGCGAAATAATTTCTTTCTCCTTCTTATATGCGGGGCATGACCTATCAAACGTGCTGTGTGCACTCTGACCCTCTCCACAATTAACACCAGGGTGCCTCCGCATTGCAATGGTCCGATGCGTGCTCCGGAAGAACCGCATCTCCCACAAGCGGGCCGGTTGCGTCAGAACTGTGTTGTGTGGCCAAACTTCTGACAGCGGAAGCACCGCATGGGATTTGGGATGAACTGCCCTAACTTTGGCAGTTATATACCCTACACGAACAGATGCAGGTAGGTCCATCGAGTTAAACGTTAAAATAATATTGTCGGTGGGCTGCAACTCATTTCCCTTCCTCACTGTCAGCCTACGTGCTAGAACAACGCCATCATCAGCCAAACCATCTGTAATTTCTTCGTCACTGACACCTCTCAAATCAAAACAGTTGATCACTCCCTTAGAGTGGTTCTTGGTTTTGTGTGTTTCGACCGTGATGGCTATAGTCATAATCTTCTTGCCCTGCTGATCTCTGGTTAAATATCTAAATTCCGTTGCCATCAATGCTCTACTCGACTCGTCAGCATCCTCAAATTCCGCTTCAATGCCACCGTCTCCGAGTTTATCACAACGTTTGATTCGTCCAAAACGATCGCAGCCGTCTCGTCTCTGGAATGGAAAGAGAAGCCAGCTTCCTTGCCCTTCGAAGCTTGTAAGAACAAGAATGCGGGGAGGAGGTCCTGCTGGCCCCCGCGTATGAAAATGTGTTTTTGTTGGTGTTCTGGCCCGTAAGGTGAGGCCAGGAGAGGTTTTGTGTTGTGTGTTGCCATATAATAAAGTTGGTTTCTGCTCCTCGTGGCACCCCACCGCATAGGGGCCCTACCGGGGGGACGCCTGTTTCCGCGGACGGGAGGACGCCAGGCGCCCGAAGAGCTATACGGGGCGGGCGGCGCCTTCGTACGGCCGGGAGGAGGGACTCACCACCCCGACCGCACTAACAGCGCCGCCCACCCCTTGACCCCAGCCGGCCGAGCCGGCAGACACTGGGAAGAATCCCAGGTCCCCGGCCCGAAGCGACCGGCCACTGACCCGTATGGGGCCCTACGGGTCCGCCGCCCCTCCGGGATATTAGGACCAAAGAGGAGTGTTGGTCCCCCGCCACAGCTAGCTCCGTGCGACGGGGACCTCAGCCTCCAGGACTCCGTCAACCCCGGGGGGCGGGCCGAGGGGCGCGGCTACCCCGATAAAACTGAGCTGGTGGGTAGGACCGGGAAGATGTCCTACCTGCTCATGATAGGGAGAGTTGGTGCTGCAGGGCCAGGTGAAGGACATGGATGTTGAGATGAGATGGGCATTGGAATGGGGCGTATGGATGGAAGGACGAGGTGAGGCACTCCTAGTCTGGCCCCTCGCCGGCTCACCGATGTACTGGGAATCCGGGTCCTTAGGACACTCAATCCCCCCACCACGAAAGGTGGTGCCTCGTCGGGGGGGAGGGCAGGACAGAGGAAGTTGTCCTACTTGCCTTAGGGAGAGTTGGTGCTGCAGGGTCAGGTGAAGGACATGGATGTTGAGATGATATGGGAATTTTAATGGGAGCGTATGGATTGAAGGACGAGTGAGGCACTCTTAGTCTGTCCCCTCACCGGTAATATTGGAGCCGGATCATTGAGGCACGCAATCCCCCACCACGGAAAGGTGGTGCCTCGTCGGGGGTATAAAAATCAAGAGGGCGTTCCTTGCACCGAGCCTTGTCTAAAAACTCGCTCGTTATTGCTATTTCCGGGCGTGTGGACAAAGCACATCCCTATCTTGTCGGTCACTTCTTCCGGGTCGATTATGTCTCGTCCGGCCATGTGCACAACAGGGAGTGGGATTGGGGCGTGTTTACCAGAGAAGCGTTTCATGCGCGACCATACAGTTGACAATGACGTGGAGCGATTTATCGAGCTTGCACTCGCAAGACCATAACTCACTATGACTCTTACTCGCACGAGCTACAACTCGCACGGCTTCGACCGCATCCGTCGGCCAAAGAACCTCTGCTCACGGCCCAATGTCCTCCCCAGCAACTCGGGCCACCTCCGTTCGTCTCGGGAGCCCTTGAACGACCTAGGGCCTTTCCCAGCAAACCAAAGCCAGCTTTCCAAACGCTTGGCCCTCTACATCAGATCAAAGACCTTTCTTCGTCTTGGGTCACGTCGTGAGCCCGGGGTACCTTCATATTCGTTCATATGGGCCTCTACGTCAGCCCGGCAGCCGTTCCAACGATACGGGGCCGTCTCCGTCGATTTAGACGCCCTTCACGTCAGCCCAGTCAAGGGCACTCAACATCTTCCCGAGTACGCACTCCGTTGACTCGGGGTGCTCTGCATCGGCCCGAGACCCCCTGCGAATGAACCGCCATACAGTGGCCACCCCATCGTTCAGCGTTCTATGAAGACAACTGTATTATTTGTTGGTTGGTTATTTGGGCTTAGCGGCGCATCGACTGCTTCGGTCATACAGCGCCCATAGCAATGTTAGATTGGCAGCTTAGGACGATTGGTGCCAATAGTAGTACACGAACATTCAGAATACGGGCAGATCATTCCGAACTTCTGATGTTACTTGTCAGCAAGATGTGTAAATCGCTCTGAAGTCGACATCCGACAAAAAGCGAAAAAGTTGTCCCGAAGTTGACAACTATGAAGACGACTATGAACAATCTATGAATATATGAACAATATAAGAACAATCTATGACGACAACTATATCATTTGTTGGCGGCGTAATTTCGCGCCATTTTGTTCTGCAACATGATCCCATGCTACAGACAGCGTCTGTTCGCCTTACGATGCAATTGACACCACCTCGCTTTCTGATCTCAGCTGCTCAGCTACTTCTCTCCTGTGGCTGTGCGTGCAGTCACAGTTCAGCTGTGACGTCACAGTTCACAGGACACCACACGCCGGTGAGTGTGAGCAGGAATGGTGTCGTGCAGCTATACCTCGGACGTCCTGTAACACAGCCAGCTCACAGCAAGGAAGACAGGAATGAATCAGGCACGTGGCCGTATCGCTGTGATCTGTGTGGCAGAGAGGTTCGCCTTCCTAGCGCGCTCGTTGCCCACGCCGGAACTCACAGCGGCGAGAGGTCACACAGGCGACACACTCCAATACATTATGGAGAGAAACGGTCCAGCTGTGACGTCCTGGCACGCTGTTTGGTCGACATAGTGCCGACCGGCAAGCATGCCTTCGTCGGGTCGGGGCCTCGAACGCCTCTAACTGCCAATCTATGTGTGCTAGGACGAAATGCCGGACAGTGTGAGGGCTCTTTTTTGGCTTCACGTGATCAAATGCCTTCCATTGCAGAATGTGACTTCTGCTATAATGCCTAGATATTTGTAATCGAAGCCCTTGAACACAAATTGGGCATAACATGTGAACTGGACATCTGGAACCCTACCTAGCAACCTTGGTATTTGTGTACTTCAATGTAATTTTCGAGTCTTTGGGAAATTATTTTGAATGACATGTATTGTCATGACTGATGAGACCACTAATTTCCCCTGCAGATGACCTGTCCTGTCATCATCACGTCAATACACAAGACAAGAAATCGAGATTCTCATCAATGCTGTTAGTGCTAATGGCAGCAGTAATAGCAGTGATAACGGCACAGCTACCGACGCTAAGCCTTGATGACATCATAACATACCTGTTTGTTTTGGATTATGATTAGGGCTATTCCGGTTGTTCAGGATAGGTTAAGTTCGGTAATTAGTATTGTTAGGGCTTTAGGGCGCATCGACTACATCGGTCATGTAGCGCCCAGTTAAGTTCAGTAAGATTATGCTATATTATACTATACTATAGTGTGCTGGGGAAGGCAATGTTAGGTTAGACTGTTATACTTAGTTATTATTTATATATTTATATATACTTCTTGAAACTCGACATTGTTGCAATTGGTTGGTTGGTTGGTTATTTTGAGTTATAGGGCGCATGGACTCGGTTCGGTCATTTAGCGCCCATAACTAATAGTGTCCTACCGGCTAAATACAATCAGGCCTTCGCCTGAAGTACTAAATATACACAGGTACACACACTCAAGTCACATCCTTTAGCGCACGTGCACGAGATAACAACAGATGCTACAGAGAGGGACAGATGACTTTGAGCTTGATGTTGGAGATATATTCAAATAATTTGCCCGTCTGGATAAAACGCGAATCGTCACCTAGCATGTCAGTAAGCGTAAGCGAGTCCACTCGTAGCCCAAAATGCCTTCTTCGATGCACTCGAAATCGAGGACATGACAACAGAGCATGGCGCACTGTCAGAGGTGCATCACAATGGTCACAAATCGGTCTCGACTCGTTCATTAGCAAGTAACGATGGGTGGAGTATATGTGCCCTATCCTCAGCCTAGCACGCACTATTTCTTCCCACCGGGATTTTCTCACCAATGACTCCTAGAACACTAGACGGTTTTCCAATGTTTTCAGTTTGTTATTTTCCGTGGAGTCCCACTCTTTCTGCCATTTGAGCTCAAAGAATGCGGTGATGGTCTGGTTGAGATTTGTAGCAGGAAGGGGAAGTGCATGGATAGAAGGCTTACCGGCTGCTCTTTTTGCCGCCGCATCAGCCAAGTCGTTGCCGGTAATGCCCACATGGCTGGGGACCCAGCATAGTGTCATGCATTTTCCAGACTGGCTGAGTGCATGAAGACGAACTGCGATTTCCTGCAAAAGTGGGTCACGAGGATAAAACGACTTCAGAGCGAGAAGACTGCTTAAGGAATCGGAGACAATAACATCAGTGCTTTCTTGTCCCACTTCAATGAAGCAATTGGCAACCATGACAGCTGTGTGATGACAGTTAAAATCACCCAGAAGTAAGACAGGCGGAAGGAGCTCTAACATTAAAAGTCCAAGCTCTACAAAGTGGAGAGAAAGTCCAGGTGGCAGGTACTATTGGCGGCTAAATTGACTAGGCAGACTAGGAAACTTGCCCATGTCTTCCCTGCATGCATGTACTGTGCCGCATCACAGCTATGTATGTGTTCAGACTACCTACCAGGCGGGGCATTTCACTCGATGAGGCTTTGGCTGGTTAGCTGACGTTCATCGTGGAGCAAGCAACTTTGGACCGTATGTGAGGTGGGGCCGTCTATGTGCGTAACACCAGCGGTGAATTGCGTTATGCACGTTTGTTCCCCAGCCCGTCACGTTTTATCCATACTCAGCCTCAGGCTGTACACGGCCAGCCAGCAGAATAACTGGGCCGGTGTTTGGGTCGGGGTTGCCATGATCTGGTTGGGTTGTAACAGGGACGCGGAAGAGTAGTAGGATCTAAGTTGCACTTTTAGTCGTCTGAGCGGCGCAATTAGCACACAATTCGTACACAATTCGTAGAGGACATTTAAGATGGAACATGGAACTTTGTTGTAAAATATGAGGTGGTGGAGCTGCTTTTTACGGGATTGATATATTGGCGGCGAAGTGGGAATGGGCTCGCAATAAGCTTTCGTCGCACGTCAAAATTATATGACTGGTCAGTGCGTCTGTGTCATTCTGTATCAATGATGCTCTCCGAATGTCAAAAAGGAAAATTAGTCTTCTTGATAGAGCAAGGGTTTTCCCTGAGTGCGGTGGCGCGGGAGTTAACTGTATCCAGAGAAACAGTGAGGCTGTGGTGGAGGCGATATCAAGAAGAAGATGGCTTACGCTCCAGAACAGGAATGCGCGGCCGGAAGCGTGTGACAACGGCAGCCCAGGACCATGCGATGGTGACGGTACGTTCAATGAATAGGTAGATAATGTATGCTTGTATGGTAAAAATGTTACCAAAAAACAGACGTGGTGATACGATTTGAATATTTGAGGATCTGCAGATTAGAGAAGTGTGAGTGCAGGACTGGAATAGTGTTTGGTCTGTCATCCACGGTGTGTGCAGGTACTTGGTCACATTTGTCATTCATATTTATCGGGATGGATTAGTGATGCCCATGTATAGACACAGTGTACGAATTTGAAAATAAAGTAGTTTTTGGTGTGATCATGTTTGTAGGCAGGGATAAACTGGCCCACTGGTTTTCGGCACGTGACATTCTCTGTCTGTCTGTCTGTCTGTCTGTCTGTCTGTCTGTCTGTCTGTCTGTCTGTCTGTCTGTCTGTCTGTCTGTCTGTCTGTCTGTCTGTCTGTCTGTCTGTCTGTCTGTCTGTTTTTTTTTTTTTTTTTTTTTGTTTTTTTTTTTTTGTTCTCTGTCTCTCTGTCTCTCTGTCTCTCTCTCTCTCTCTCTCTCTCTCTCTCTCTCTCTCTCTCTCTCTCTCTCTCTCTCTCTCTCTCTCTCTCTCTCTCTCTCTCTCTCTCTCTCTCTCTCTCTCTCTCTCTCTCTCTCTCTCTCTCTCTCTCTCACGCGTGACGCATCCCGCATCTCTGTGCCTACATGCAATATAAGCCATATTCTGCATATGAAGTTTGTGGGAACCTGCTATCAGTAAAGTATTGAGCGGATATCTGACTCTACAGTTGATGACCAAGACGTGATCCAATCCGTCGCAGCCGCATCACCATGCGCCAGACTTATATGGCGATTTACAAGCGGCAATTCTGGCGCTGACCGCCACCGTCAGCCGGTTGGAAGCATCCAACAACCGGCTCGAGGCAGAGCTGCTCAGCGATCATCGCCGCCTTCCTGACCCCGAGTTGTCGCCGTCTCGCCGCCGTCATGGCCGCTCGACGTCCCGCAGCCACCGCGACCGAGCATCCCCCGCCTGCCACCGGCCTCTGCTGGTACCACGACCGGTGGGGTGCCGCGGCCGACAAGTGCCAGGCACCCTGCAACTGATCGGCGGGAAACTAGTAAGCCTGACGCCATCAGTGCCCATTTTTTGGTCCATCACCGTCTCCTCATCGACGTTCGGCACCAGCAGCTGCGCACTACCTCCGGTGAGGTCGTGGACTGCGGCTTTCCGGCCTCAGTCTGCTCACTGGGCTTACGCTTCATCGCTGCCCCGACGTCGTCGTACTCGCAGCTGCTTGCTGAGTACCCAAGACTCACACAGCCAAACACGCGGCCGATACCGATGACGCATCGCGTCACGCACCATATCGAGACTCGAGGGCCACCCTGCTTCGCCTGGCCGCGCCGCCTCGCCTCTGAGCGCTTGGCGATCGCGCGAGGTGAGTTCGACAAGATGCTGAAGACCGGAGTCGTCCGCCCGTCCAAAAGCTGCTGGGGTTCGTCTCTCCACATGGTGCCGAAGAAGGAAGCAGGAGCTTAACATCCCTACGGCGACTACCCCGCACTGAACGCGAAAACGGTCCCCGACCGTCTGCCGTTTATCCACGATTTCGCAGCCAACCTTCACGGCTGCAGTCTGTTCAACAATCTCGACCTGGTAAGGGCGTACAACCACGTCCCCGTTGAGCCCGCCAACGTCGCGAAGACGGCAATCGCCAACCCGTTGGACCTATACGAGGCTGCGCGTATGCCGTTCGGTCTCAAGAACGCTGCTCAGTCGTTGCGGCGCTTCATGGACGAGGTGCTGCGCGGCATGTTGTTGTTGTTGTTGTTGCAGGCTATTTGTTCGCACTCTCACCGTGACGTATCAAGGAGAATAAACCAGTGGGGCTGCTCCCAGGGGAATCCGTGAGCCATCTGTTATCACCGCCTACATATATTTTGGTCCTCCGGCTGGATTCTTGGAAGATCAAGAGATTGGCTATTATTATATTTTGTAGGTATTGCGAAGACATTTGATTGGTGAACTGGAATATTGCTGTACTTGTCTATCTAGAGCTGCAAATCAGTACGATGAAAGAAAAGGACAGAGAACAATTGAAAAGGGAGAGATCTCTTGCCAGAGGTGAGGCTACCAAGCTGCTAAATGAGCTAAATGCATATTTAGCTATTGGAGAACAGTCTGATAAGGATAATTTAGCATTGAAGATCTATCAAGTGGAGCAACATGCAATTATGCTCAGTAAGATTCAAGATCAGCTTGATATTTGTAAGATATATGATGACAGCAACCATGCTCAATATTTAGATGAGAGAGCATTCAAAGCCAAGCGGCTGTTAACTCGCCTAGAGAGCAGGGCTGTGGCAGCTATCCAAGGAGTAGGTCAAGCCAAGTTTGCTATCGAATAATAACTTAACATGTACCACTTTAAAATAATTTAACATACACCACTTTTGATCAATAAAGTGCGTTGTCGTCTTAGCGACCATGAGGGTCCTATACGCCCTGTTGCTGATCACGCTTGTGATAGGAATGATGTCCTGTCTCGTCAAAGGTCTCAGAGCATGCGACTGCGATGCAGGACTGAAGACCCGCGAGATAGCCCTCGACTTCCTCATGGCCGGGAGGGGTGTCCAGGCCCAATGGCGAGTGCCCCGACAGGACCAATATCAACCTTGTGGGGGGAAGGGTGATCATTACTATGGAGACTACGAAGGCCCTCCCCGACACGTCCGTATCATCTGGAGCGGAGTCCGGTTCGATTACAATGACGACATGCGGGTGTCAGCCACTGCTGACGGGACACTCGTGTGGGACTCTCAGCCGGACCCGTGCCATCACGATCTCTTCTCAGTGCTCTATGAGGGTCCTGCTGACCTGGTTAGTAGGGGTTCAGTTGCTCTGCTATCCAGTAACGGCACTACCATTGGCATACAGTTGCACACCACCCTGGGGTCACCAGCCATCATGTGCGGCGCCCTGCTCAGGTCCACTCAGATGACGACTGTGTTCTTCGTGGAAAACTTGTCCGGCCTCAGTGCCATCAAGAGAACCCCGACTCCCTATGTGGTAACTCTTGCCCAAAGCCTGAGCTCCTTTGTGTAAAACACTTTGAAGGTCGCCTTCCTCGAGGACATGGGCACCCTGGCCACTCGGTTGTGCATAGTTAAGAGGGCCGAGATCAGGACACGGATGGCCGTCCCTACACTCTGGTATGGATATCCAGGTCGATGACGAAACTCCGTGCACCTTCGCCTCGCCAGCCGGGGAGGCCATGATGATGGTAACATGCAAGGAGGTGCAGGTCAGCATCATGAGGAAAACACACGTTTCGAGGACATCCCGGTGGTAAAGGCCGGCGGAGAGAGAGCGTTCGTCAGGTCGCCGGGGAGGAGGCTCGTCAAGGAGAGCCATCAGATCGTGTGCGGGTCCTGACCCCAGGCAGTGACCCAAGTGGGCAACAAATGGAGTTCCCCAATGTCCGCCGGAACATTCCCGGCTGACGTGCAGACCCTGCCAGTGGACCCTGCGGAGGGATCATTGGCCACTGACCGGATGGAGGAATTGGTGCCGAGCGGGGTTTATCACCCGAGTGACATCCGCAAGTGACATTCGCGGCTCTGGAGGCGCCTACTCTCATAGAGGCCCAGGTCATAAGGAGGTTGACAGCCCTGAGCGAATCCTCTGTGACGTCCGATACCTTGGAGGAGCATCTGCAGAAAGCGGATAAGGCTGTATCCCAGGCCATACGAGGGTGGCTCTTCGAAGAGGGGTATGTCAACGGCGGATGGTACGGATTGGTCATGATGGTTGTCATGGTCATCATGGTTGTCATCATGGTGACCTTCTCGTTGATCAAGTTTGCATGGAAGTGCAAGTTCCTCAGAAGGGCGGGGTCGACGAGGAGGGAGGTCACCGAGGTGATGTTCGGCACGTACGCTGTATCAATGATCCCTCTCATCAAGTCCCTGGGAGTTGGCCGAAGTTCCTCTCCCAGGGGGGAAGGTGATGTAGTATCAGGCGCGCGCCATGAGAGCTACGAGTTGAACCCGGTGCTAGAGCCAAATGACAAAGTATAGACGGGAGCAGAGGTTTCAGTAGTGAGGTGACGTATGCACAACTAACGTAGGTAGACTAACCGTGCTTATCCCGGGAGTATATAGTCATCATTTAGTCTTGTTTGGGGGTTGGGGGGGAGGGTAGGGGCGCATCGACTGCAAGGGTCGTGCAGCCATTTAGTCTCGTCCCCTGGTAAAAAAAACACGGTTGCTAAGTTCACACTTCAAAATACCAAAGTTCTGTAGAAACATGATCGCCTGGCCTGAACTTCGGGAGGTATTTGATGTGGCCATCCAGTGCAACAATTGTTATGCTCCAGTTCAAAATTTTGTTTCTTTAAGTCTCATTTGGAAGGTGCTGCCAAGCTGGCAATTGAAGGTCTGCCAGTAACCTCAGCTGGCTACGTTAAAGCTGTGGAAATCCTAACTGAAAGGTATGGAAACGATGAGGTGCGACGGGAGATTCTGGTGGAATGATTACTTGACTACCCTACCTGCACAGATGAGCAAAACCTGTCTGCTCTGCGGAATATGATTGATAAACTGACTGCTAACGTGAGGTCCTTGCAAACAATGAATGTCAAATCTGAAACATTTTCACTACTGCTGAAGTCCATCCTCAAAGAAAACATTCGAGAAAGTTGGAG
Organism: Ashinkailepas kermadecensis; assembly: GCA_034440615.1. Classification (NCBI taxonomy): domain Eukaryota; kingdom Metazoa; phylum Arthropoda; class Thecostraca; family Neolepadidae; genus Ashinkailepas; species Ashinkailepas kermadecensis. The sequence continues at coordinate 10,784 of JAOTOM010001063.1, forward strand.
ACTGGAGTGATCCCGTGCTAGAAAATCTACTGCAGTGCCAGAGGATGATTTTCAAACTTTCCTACAGTTTGTTGAGGAGATGGCCATGAGGAGGAGGCAGCAAAGGCCACCAGCATTGTTGGGCGAGGGAAGTCCATCCACAGCTCACCTGGAGCATGATACAGTCAGTTGTAAGCAGTCTGTGAGCTTACCAGACATCCAGCAGCAATGCAAGCCAGCATGCATGTACTGGGCCCTTTGCTTCGCCTGGGCGTGCCTGTATTTGTCGGCCTGCAATGCTAAGAAGCATGGACTGCTTGCCTGCTATGTGCACAAGAAGCAGGATGCTGCTGCTCGTTGGAGTACTGTGAGGCAAGCTGGTGTTTGCTTTAAGTGCCTCGGCCCCCATCATGCTCGTGATTGCCAAAGTGTAAACTGCCCACTGTGTGGAGAAGCTCGTCATTCATCACTCCATCTCTCGTCAACTCATCAACACAAACCAACACCTTCAAGAGGAGACAAGTCATCTGCTGCAGCAGCACATCAGCAGAGAGGACTGGTCAGCACCACACCTGCAAGTACTGCATGCTTCTCTGGCTACTGCTGCACAGTCTGCTGTACCCACTGGTGTATCTACCAACATGGGCAGCCACCAACTGGCATTACCTTCAGTTGAGATATCAGCAGCACCTGGTGTGGCTACAGATGGTGTCATCTGCCCTAACTAACCCCAATGCATGTGTTGCTCCATTTTCCAGTGGTTTTCACAGTGTACAGCCTGCTTGTTACCTGACGACAACACACCCTGAGTTTGACCTGTTCTCAGCTGATTGTGAATCACAACAGCTTTGGTTGGTTATTTGGGCTAAGGGGCGCATCGACCGCGATGGTTATACAGCGCCCATCACACCAGCTTTGTGTGCCTGATCACTCAAATGACCACCTCATTCACAGCAAGGCTGCTGATCCAGGTTCCCTCCCACCTAATGCTGGTCTGAGTTTGCAGCAGTGCAACAGCTCACGCTCTCAAGAGGGCAAGAGTTCTGTACAAATAGCATTTGTAGAAGCTACTGGACCAAGGGACCATGTATGTTGAGAGCTCTACTTGATGGGGGTTCGGAAGCATCCTACATTTGGTTATCTGCAGCAGACTTGCTGGGCCTCCTGGTGGTTGAAATAGGAACTTTTGCTTGCCTATGGTTTCAAGAGGGAAGAAGAAGCCCATGAGTATGATAGGGTACAGGTTGGTCTCAGGAGTCGTCATGGTGGGAAGGAACTTCAGTTTCAACTGTGGAAGACTGATCGCCTCTGCTCCCAGCCAACCCCATTCCAGCTGCCATCTGTTACCTACGGTCCACAGCTGTGTCTTGCTGATGACTGCAGGTGGCCCTGTGGACATGCTGATTGGGGAAGATCAGATCTATGAGCAGGTGGCATTGACAGAACATTTGCGAGCTGTTGACACCATCTTTGGCCATGTGATCCATGGCAGAGATGATTCTCCCATCACCCCAAACCCACTCCCCATGCATATCGTTGCAGCCGACAAGTGGAGCAGATGTGGACCCTGGATGCTGTGTGTGTTACAGACTCTCAGCTGGAAGAGATCTCATCCTCTGCCGCTGTGGAATTCCAATGAAAAGAAGTATGAGATGGGCCTCCTGTGGGCGACAGACCAAAGGCCTGTCAGCAACCGGCCAGCAGCCTATGCACGTTCTAAGAGATTGGCAGACAGAATGGAAACAGCTCAGAAGGATGAGTATGATAAGTACATCACCACATTACAGCAAGATGCAATCATCGAGTTATCGCCGGTGGAAGTCTCCCACTGCCTTCTTCTTACCGCACCGAGGATTACACCGAAATGGTAAATTAAGAATTGTTTTGATGGCTCAGCTGAGGATGCCACTGGCAGGAGCTTCAATGACTACCTGGGCCCTGGAGTCAACCTACTCCAGCACCTGCCTGCTGTTGTGCTCCATTTCAGAAATGGTGCTGTTGCCTGCCAGGCAGACATCCGTGCTGCCCTCCACCAAGTTGACTGCCCGCAAGTATCTGCAATTGCTGTGGGCTGACAAATGTTTCAGGTTCAGACGAGTTCCGTTTTGGCTCAGCTGCTTTCCATTCATGTTGCTGCAAACCATCTCTCCTCACCTTGACAGACGCAGCCACTCTGACTATCGACTCTGTCTGAAGCTGAAGGCAGGGTTGTATATGGATGACATTTGTACGGCGCACGACAGCGAACAAGATGCCACATAAGACATGGACAGGGTGGCCGAGATATTCGCCGAGGGCGGTATGGACCTGCACAAGGTACGGATCATAGGAGACTTCACGCCAGAAGCCAAAGTACTTGGAATTACCTGGAATACACCCACAAATAGCCTCACTGTGGCTGTGCCCGACCTGGATAATCCCATCACCAAACGCCAGTTGCAAGCAGCGGTGTCCAAACTATTCAACCCCCTTTGACTGGTCTCCATGGCTCATTGGTGGCAAGTTTCTGTTCCAGCAGGAATGTGGGGAGACTGCAGCTGAGGCGTGGGATGAGAAGTTTCCATCAATCATTCAAGAGGTGGGAGTGTGGTGTTTGGATACAGCTAACGAGAAGGCTTCGCTCCCTCGCGCCATCTGCACATCCACGTCTGCACTGACCTTCGACGTGATCTATGATTCCTCAAGGAGGGCTGCGAACTACACTGCGATCCACACCCTAAATGGCACAGAGTCGAATCTTCTGATTGCGAAAGCTCGATTGGCTCCCCTTAACACGTTCCCTCACAGGACCCATCACGGTTCCCAGGCTGGAGCTGATGGCGGCGCTTATTGGCGCTCGTCTCATGGACTTTGTCGGGCAAACATTTAAGGTTGCTGAACATCAAATCACATACTGGACAGCCTCGATGGACGTACTGTATTGGCTTCACAGCACCAAACCAAACCAAACCGCATCTATATGAGTCTATTATTTGGCCTCATGTAGACACGCTTGGAGGTGTACTAGTGTACACCGCTAAGCGTGTATGCATAGGGCCCAATAAGAGACTCGTACACATTATGGTTCGATTGATTGATTGATTGATTGGGCTTACGGGCTCATCAACTGCTACTGGTTATGTAGCGCCCATATCTCCTTTTCACATTACAATTGGCGGTATGTGTCTATTTTTTAAAGGGATTGATTACGTCAAACTGAACAGTGGATATATATCGATATACTTGACCTGTCTCGACGATCCGTGAATTATCACCTAAAACATCAGAGAACGACAGTTCGTGGAAATTGGACCCGAAGTGACGTCTTCGTTCCACCATGAAGTTGGGACAAGAAAACAGTATGTGTCTAACTGTCATCGGTGAGCCACACCCGGAACAACGTGGCCTCGCCTCCCTTCTCAAAAGGTAACCATGCGTTGCATACGTGTGCCCTATTCGCAAGCGTGCCAGACTAACCTTTTCTCTCCTACATTTTTTTAGCGATGATGTCCATGGTGCCAAAACTGGTTTGATGGATCGAAGTTTGTTTAAGGCATGGGAGTTCCAGCTTTCCTGCCACTTTCCTTGGAGGAAGGCATTTACTTTTGCGTAGTAATCCCTGGTGGGGAGAGGCAAGGCTCGAGTCCCACGTGATTGCGCTGCACGCTTTGCGGCAGCATCTGCCAGCTCATTTCCCGTAATACCGGTATGGCTCGGTACCCAACACAGGACAATCCTCTTACCAGCTCTACCCAATAATGTCAAACGTGTTAGAATTTCTTGAGCAAAATGGTTTGATGGGCAAAGAGACTGAAGGGTCCGAAGGCTACTCAACGACTCGGTTACAATAAGATGTTGGGTTTCATTTCCAACCTCAATGAAACATAATGCCTTAATAATCGCAACCAACTCAGCAGTGTACACAGACGCGTGTTGTGGCAAAGTCAATGATCTCGTAGCTGTCCGACATACAAATGCACAACCCGTCCCATTGACCGTCTTGGACCCGTCGGTGTATGTTCGAGAGTAATTACGATACAATTATAATAGCTCCAGTGCTTCTGCTTTGAAAAGCTCTGAGACTGTGTGTCCTTTCTTGGTTGTTGCAAGAGTGTCATCAATTTGTGGTGAGGTGAGTTCCCATGGCAGAATTTGCGTGTGCTTCATCCTTGTAACTCCCCGTAGTGCAATTTGAGCCTCTTGAAGTAGTAAGCGGATTCTGACACAGAATGGTCGTAGTCTTTCACCTCTCTGCCCACGGAAACTTGACAGCATACGGTGTGAGAAAACAGATTTGTATGTAGGATGCGCTGGGAACTGCCTCAGCTTTATTGCGTATCGGATCCCCAGCTTCTCTAGTCTGTTTGCCAACGATGGCTCATGGGCCTCTGCCAAAATACTCGCAGTTGGCGACGTCCGAAATGCTCCTGTGGCGATCCGCAATGCTGTGTGGTGCACGGTGTCAAGCTTCCGCTTCACGGAGCTACTGGCACCGTCATATATAAAAGATGCATAATCGAGCTTCGAGCAGATTAGAGATCGATATCACATTAAAAGCGTTACTCTGTCAGCTCCGTACTCAGTTCTTGAAACACATTTCATGGTATTCATTGCTCGGAAGCACCTGTCTCGCAATGTGTGCAGATGGTCGCGGTAGGATAGCCGGTTGTCGAGAATGACGCCGAGAAAGCGAGCCGCTGGCTTCACAGGTATCTCCTGGTCATACAACTTAACTACCATCTCTGGACAGTGGCGGCGAAGTCGGCAGAAGTGAACAGCTACCGTTTTGGAAGTAGAAAATCGAACGCCGTTTAGGATTGTCCTAAACGTTCAGTTGTTGGACGCAATTGTTCAAGACGTTCAAGTTCCACGCAACGAGCGCAGCGAGGGTGGCTCGCCAGCAGCGGCAGGAAGCCGGTCACCGGCAAGAGCAAGGTGAGTTCTGAGCCAGGCAGTATCTATGGTAGGTAAATATTTTTACAACGTACGTGCCTATATGAAATCACAAAGCCTTCTCAGTCGAGTGAACCTATATGTAGGTACTTAATTGTAAAAAAAAACTCGAGAAAATCCAACAGACTGTGGAAATAACACCTAAAAATGAAAGAAAATTTATCGACATTTTTACACACCATGGGCTTATGTAAACGTGAGTTAAATCGCAAAGTTCGCAGGATCTCACTATTTCCTTTTGAAAGCTCGGGCAGGCACAGGGGCGCCGCCACGAACTTTTCGTTGGGGTGGACGGAGTCCGAGGTTGAAACCTCACCTACCCCTAAATTCCATTTTCTCCTCGGATTTCGGCCACTTTATTTTGCAAAATTGCAAAAAAAGATGTTTTTATTTCGATCAAAAAAGCGTAAAAAGTAACAAAATTTTCGGGGGGACGTCCCACCAGTATTTCGAACCGGGGAGGACGCGTCCCTCCGTCCCCCCCCCGCTGTCGGCGCCCATGGGCAGGCATGTGGGCATCTTAATCCGCAAGTTGTGAGCCTTGCAATTTGTTAACAAGACCTTCCATTCGCAGGGCCCAGTAGCGGCGCTCCGCAGTCAGACGCCGAGACCTCGGCGGACGTGTGGTCGTGCAGCGATTCCAGCGGCGATGAAGGCGATGGAACTGATGTCGATGATGATGAGTTCGAAGAGAGTGCCGTCGAGCGTAGCGAGTCTCACGTAGCGCAAGAGTGGAACTACACGACTCTTAACAACACGGCACTGGCTGCAGATCGGTACCGCATCACGAACCGGGCGGCAGCATCACTGATCAACGCATACCAAACAGACATGGGCTGTCTACGAACAGAAAGTGCCATAGACCCGAAAAAGATATGGCGGGCAAGAAACCGTATGAGGAAGAGAGCGGCACGTGAGAATGACGAGTCGATGCGAGCCATCACGAGTCTCTACTTCGACGGTCGCAAAGACAAAACCGCGAAAGGCCGTCATACGACCATTGAAACAGAGGAGCACGTGGTGGTTCTGAGTGAGCCTGGCGGCTCTTACATCACACATTTCACGCCCCGGTCCGGAAAAGCCATCGACCTGGCGGCCGAGCTGCATGCGATCAGCCAGCAGTACGGCGGCGGCGGCATCGGGGAAGATGCCGCCGGCGGCATCTTCCCCGCACTCTCGGCGGTGGCGGTGCCACCGCACTCTCGGCGGTGGCTGTGGCAGCGGCGGCCGTAACGTTCCCGGCGGCGGCGGTCCCGGCCCCAGTGGAGGCGGCGGCGGCGGCGGTCCCGGCCCCAGTGGAGGCGGCGGCGGCGGTCCCGGCCCCAGTGGAGGTGGTGGCGGCGGCGGCGGCGGCGGCGGTCCCGGTCCCAGCGGCGGCGGCGGCGGCGGCGGCGGCGGCGGCGGCGGCGGCGGCGGCGGCGGCGGCGGCGGCGGTCCCGGCCCCAGTGGAGGCGGCGGCGGTCCCGGTCCCAGCAGAGGCGGCGGCGGTCACGGCCCCAGTGGAGGCGGAGGCGGCGGTCCCGGCCCCAGTGGAGGTGGCGGCGGCTCTGGTACCGGTGGAGGCGGCGGTGGTGACGGCAGTGATGGCAGAGGCGGCGACCCTGGCTGCGGTGGCATACGAGTCCTTGGATGCGACGGCACTGCGGTTAATACTGGGGCGACCGGCGGCGCGTGTCGGCTGTTTGAGCTGACCTCCGACACTGCAGTCCACTGGTTCGTGTGTCAAATACATGCCAATGAACTAAATCTGAGACACGTTTTCCATGCTCTGGACGGTACCACCTCCGGTCCCAAATCCTGGACCGGACCACTGGGCAACAGCTGTCAGACCAAGGTGTGGCAGAAAGACGTGGTCGCATTCACCGCCATCCCTGGATTGGTTGAGGAACTTCCTGTCGACACACTGAAACAACTCAGCACAGACCAGGAGCTCCTCTACCGGCTGGCGCGGTCTGTCCAGTGCGGCTCGGTGTCTGAAACGATAGCCAAGCGCAAGATAGGCGAGCTCAACCACGCTCGCTGGCTGACGCTGGGATCGCGACTTCTTCGTCTCTACATGTCCACCGAGACGCCGTCCGCCGAGCTGAAGCAGGTGGTGGAGTTCCTACTCCTGCACTACATCCCGATGTGGTTCAGAATTCGTCAGTACAGCAGCTGTTCCTTCGGCGCCAAAAACTTCTTCCACAGCGTGACGCTCCTCCGCCGACTGCCGGAAGAAATCCAAAGAATCGTGCGAACGGTAATGCAGCGAAACGGTTTCTGAGCCCATCCCGAACAGATGCTTCCGGCCATGGTGGCTGACGACGACGCGCCAACGAGGCATGACGCAATTCGCCTCATAACGGGTGCCAGACAGCTGCATATGGTGGGTGTGAGGCCGTTCAGAATTCCAAGGATCAACTTCCGGGCTTCTCACTACGCTCAGCTGATTGACTGGGACAAGGAGATGGTAACGGAGCCGCCTCTCCTGAGACACCTCGGCAGCGAGGGGCTGCAGGCGATCGCGGTGGCCCCGCACAGAGTGCCACCGTACCCGGTACACACGCAGGCCGTCGAGCGTGCCGTACGCACGGTCACCGAGGCGTCGACCGAGGTTTTAGGCGAGGAGGCGCGCCACGGCCTCATCACGGCCCGTCTCCAGCATCGCCGCATGCTGCCCACCTTCAACACCAAGCGGGATGCTATTCCTGCTTACATAGTGTCGTGATCTGGTAAGTGGACGGCGCCGAGCTTCTGGGATGCCATCGGCGCCGGGAAATCGATGGTGGGTTGCGCGACGGGCGCCCGGCTGGGGGGAGACCGGTTGCGCGAGGCGCCGCCACAGTCACCGGTGAATTTAAAGTTTCTGTTCCTGATGCGGTACGGCTTTTTTCGCCGCGTTTTTCTCTGGACTGCTACCGCGCTGCTCTGCTGTCTCTGCGGCTTGTGTTGCCTCCGCTGCCGTTTTCGCCGCTGTCGTTGGTCGTTGATTGCGATTGCGATCCGTGCGCCCTGTGTTTTCGAGTCTTTCTCCAAGCACGGCTCCGTCTGGTGGGTTCGCTTCGAGCCTCTCGGCTCTGTGTATTGAGGAATATCGATAATTCATGAAATACGTAAATAAAAAGCACGTTATATTTGTCCCGGGTTGAACCGCATGCACCGTCTTCATCTGGCATGAAAGCAACATAAACGTTCTTTGTATGCGTACAAAATGCAGGCCTATACTTTTATTTAGCGGCAGCCGCCAACGATACAGCTATGCGTTGAGTAGGTGGCGCCACCAGCGCTATGTTAAGAGATAGGGCAAACACAAAAATGCTCTGCGCTGCCATAAATTTATTTTCTGGCAAAAAATAGTGGTGAAGCCTTTCTTTTTAAGCCAATGTGCCAAATTTCCATACATTTTCCGTAGCTTTTGTTTCAAGTGACACACCCTACTGCATATACTCAGGTCCAACGCCGAGGTACGGCCGGAGGGCAGGGTAAAATGGGTCGGGGTTCCGGTATTTAAAATGCATAACGATTCATCATGCATCAATGATTCTAATAGCTGTCCACGTGTATTAATGTCATCACATCCCCATGCCGTGTGGTGGGCGTTGAAGTCGCCTAGCAGTAAGACCGGTGGGGGGAGCTCAGACATCAGGTGTCGAAGTTCACTGGATGGGAACCTAGAACCGGGCGGCAGATAAAGCGAGCAAATAGATATAACCCGGTGGTTAAAATGCACTCTTGCTGCAACGGCCTGCAATTTGGCGTGGAGCACTAAGCCCCGCGCTGCGACGCTGTGGTGGACAGCCAGCAGCACACCACCGTGTGCAATTGTGTCGGAGGGGGTATCTTTTCGAAAAACAGAGTAGCATTTGAGGTTGAACAAGTAGTCTGGTGTCACCTTCGTTTCCTGCAGGCAGATAGCCGCCGGGGAGTGGCGATTTAAAAGCGCCTGCAGCTCTTCGATGCTGGTCCTCAACCCCCTACAGTTCCACTGTAAAATGGACCGCGGCGGATCCATTTAAAACGAGTTAGAGTAGGTATGTAGAGATATCACAGTTACTATCACAGAACAATCGCACAGACCTAAGGGTCCATTGTAGCAACAGTGAGTGGATGGGTTGACAACGTGTAGCGTATGTAAAATGTGTGTATTTCGAAAAGGGAGGTAGACAGGACAGTTCACGACGAGCTTAACGGAGCCCACGAACTAGCCGGTGCATCAGAGGGCACACCGGCACTCGGTCCAAGGGACTGCGTCCTAGGGCGGGAGCTCGGCGATCCTTGGCCCGGCGGAGAGCCAGACGTCGGCAGGCCCCGCTTCTGGGAGCCCAGTCGGGGTGGGGGTGGGGGAGGACCCATGCTGTAGGAAGCCGGTCCCTCCACTCGCCGTCGTGGCGACGGGGGTGGCCGGCCTTTGGGGTGGAGCCTTGCCAGCCCCTTGGCGGCTCATCGCTCGGGCCTTCTCCATATCGATGAGCCGCGCTCGCTTCGCTTCACGAGCTCGCCTTTCAGCTTCTTGATGAGTAAGCCTAGCCTCGGGTATTTGAAAGGGTCGGTTTGTACTACGAGACGGCGATGGAGGTGCGGAAGTAGAGGTTGAGTGTGAGGGCGAGGTCTGACTAGGGGGAAGGGCGGAGGGAGGAGGTGGAGAGGAAGGATTTGGAGGTGGTGGCGGTACGTGGAGGAGGCGATGGGGATTGGAGGGAGGACGTGGAGTGGGAGGCGGGGGATTCCTGGAGGATAGGCAGGGGCTGGGCATGGGTGGAGGCGATCTAGCAGGTCTCTTAGACCGCTGGACCTGTGTCTACTCCCCACCCCTAGGTGTTGTTCGGGATGAGGCCTCAGATGGTTCGTCAGCGCCTTCACTAGTGGTGGGTGGCGCTATGGTTCCCTCGACAACGCTTTGGGTGGACCGGCCTTGCCTCACCGGAGACGCAAGAGGCACACCAAAGGCTCGAAGGAGGGCAGTCAGTTGAAAGATGAGATCCGAGGCCTTTTCGGGCTGTAAGTGTTGCGGAGGTGTCAGACTAAGGCCTGGTGTATATTTTAATTTCGAAGCGTAGGACATTTTGGGATGGGATTGGTCGTATAAGTCTCTTGCTTCCCGAAAGGTTATTTTTTGTGTGTGTTTGATTGCTATGATTTCTTTTTCTTTCAGGTAGGACGGGCAAGATCGGTCAGAAGAAGTGTGGTGGCTTTGTTCTCTCCCACAGTTCACACAATGGGGGGTCGAGGAAGTACAATGCTCGAAAATATGGTCATTCGCGGCACACTTACCACACGCTGGGCGATTTCTACAAAATTGAGTCGTATACCCATATCTCTGGCACCTAAAACAACGCATTGGGTTGGGGAGGAAGAGACGCACCTTCACACGCACGTACCCCACACGTATTTCTGATGGTACGTCTGTTCTGTTGAAAGTCAAAATTATGTTATTTGTCGGAACTGTATCCGCACCTCTTCTCACCCTCATCCTTCTCGCTTCCGTGACTCCAAATTCGGACAGTCCATCAACTATCTCGTCCTCTGGTACGCCGCTCAGGTCATAGCAGTTTATTATTCCTCGAGATGTGTTTTTGTTTGATGGGGTTCTACTTTAATTCCAATACTCTCATCCACTCTCGTGTCACCTCTCCGTACACTGTACACAAACTGAGATACCCTCAAGGCAATCTCCGCCTCCTTAGACACCACAAACTCCACCTCCAAAGCACCATCCTTCAACCTCTCACATCTAGCAATCTTCCCAAACCTGTCACATCCGTTTCGTCGTTGAAATGGAGATAGAGAGGCAAGACTCCTCGTTAGTCCTCTGAAAATGAGGACACGAGGTGCAGGGGGAACGTTAGCACCGCTGTCTGTGTTAGGGGAGCCCCACCCGTCGCGAGTGGGGGCTGGTCTGGCCCCTACGAGAGGGGCCAGGGGCGTTTTTGATTATTCTGGTTGCCATGTAGTGTGTTTTGGTTTCTGCCTCGCGGACGTCCCACCACGCTGGGGCCCAACTGGGGGGGACGCCTGGGTCCCGGGAATGGGAGGACGCCAGACGTCCGCGAAGCTATACGGGGCGGGCGACACCATCACCAGGCCAGGAGAGAGAGACTCACCACCCCGACCGGGATCCAGCGCCGCCCACCACTTGACCCCAGCCGGCCGGGCCGGCAGACACTGGGGAGAACCCCAGGCCCCCGGCCCGAGGCGACCAGCCACTTGGCCCGCGTGAGGCCCCACGGGCCCGCCCGCCCCTCCGGGATATCGGGACCAAAGAGGTGTGTTGGTCCCCCGTCACAACTAGCACCGTGCGACGGGGGACCTCAACCTCCATGACTCCGTCAACCCCGGGGGCGGACCGAGGGGGCGCGGCTACCCCCGATAAAACTGAGCTGGAGGGCAGGACCGGGGAAGTTGTCCTACCTGCTCATGATAGGGAGAGTTGGTGTTGCAGGGCCAGAGGGAGGACATGGATGTTGAGATGAGGTGGGCATTGGAATGGGAGCGTATGGATGGAAGGACGAATGAGGCACTCCTAGTCTGACCCCTCGCCGGCTCACCGATGGACTGGGATTCCGGGTCCTTAGGGCAAACTAATAGTGTCCTACCTGCTAAAAAAAGGGGTCAGACATTCTTCCGAAGTACACAGTTTCACACGCTTAAGTCACAGGTATACATGCACGATAAAAGCACACTACAACGATGGACAGATGACATGGAGCTTGATGTCGGAGATATATTCAAATAATGTGCTCGTGTGGATAAAACGCGAATCGTCACCTAAAATGTCAGCAAGAGTAAGCGAGTCTACTCGTTGTCCAAAATGCCGTCTTCGCTGCACTCGAAAGCGGGGACATGACAACAGGGCATGACGCACTGTGAGGGGTACATCACAATGGTCGCAGATCGGCCCGGACTCGTTCATCAGCAAGTAAATATGGGTGGCGTATGTGTGCCCTATCCTCAGCCTAGACAGTACTATTTCTTGCCATCGATATTTTCTTACGGATGACTTCCATAACACTAGGCGGTTTTTCAATGTTTTTAGCTTATAATTATCAATTGAGTCCCACGCTTTCTGCCATTTGAGCTCGAAGAATGCGTTGATGGTCTGGTTGAGATTTGTGGCAGGAAGGGGAAGTACATGGGTAGAAGGCCTACCGGCTGCCCTCTTTGCCGCCGCATCAGCCATGTCGTTTCCGGTAATGCCCACATGGCTAGGTACCCAGCACAGCGTGACGCTTTTTCCAGACTGGCTGAGGGTTTTAAGACGAATCGCGATGTCCTGTAAAAGGGGGTCACGCGGATAGAAGAACTTCAGAGCCAAAAGACTGCTTAACGAATCTGAGACAACAACATGAGTACTTGCATGCCCCACCTCAATGAAGCATAACGCTTTTTGAATGGCCAACAATTCGGCGGTATACACGGACGCGTGTGCAGGCAGTGTAAATGTCCTTGTATTGGACCCACTCACGAAAGCACAGCCCACACCACTCGCAGTCCTTGAGCCGTCGATATAAGTAAAAAGACACTCATGATAAGTTTCCAGGTGCTCTAGGGCTTTCATGCGAAAGAGTTCTGGAATCACCTTCGCTTTGCAAGTGTCCGCCAAGTGGATGTCTATCATAGGAGGAGTCAGTTCCCAAGGCGGAGTTCGTATTAACTCCACCCTCATGATGCTGCGCAGGCGAAAGCTGCTCTCCTGCTGCAACTCTCGAACGCGAAGACAAAATGGGTTCGAGCTGGTGCCTCGTCGCTGCTGGAATATCTCCCGTATGCGAGAAGAAAACACACTCATAAGCTGGGTGCGTGGGGTTGCTTTAGCCTACAAGCGTAGCGCAGTCCGAGTTTTGCTCTTCTCATTGATAATGGCGGCTCATGAGCTTCCGCCAAGAGACTCGCCACTGGCGAAGTACGGAATGCTCCCGTAGCGATCCTCAATGCTGCATGGTGGATGGTGTCCAGTATGCGTTTGCTTGAGGTGCTGACCGAGTCGTAGACAAAGCAGCAGTAGTCAAGTTTGGATCGTATAAGTGATCGGTGTAGCCGTAGAAGGGTAGAAGCGTGGTGACGCTAAGCTATGTTCAAGCCAATAGGTTCAAGCGCGAACGGTAACCCTCGCTTTGTTCGGTATGTGCGATAAACACCGAACGCCACGCCGCGGCAAACTCGGCAAGTCTTCGTTGATCGAGGATCCCTTAATCCTCCACATCTATCCTTTTAACGTAAAATACTAAAGTCCAAAATGTATACTGATATATGGCTATAATTGGAGACAATTATAGACGAATATCAGTATAGATAACTCGGTCTATATTGGACGCAATATAGACGGAGAGGTTAAATGCTAATTTTATGAAGTGTTCTTTGCCAAAATAATTAATATTAGATGTGTGTGTCGCACATATCCCTCATGTCACTGCCATTATGCCATTTTTAATTTTCACCATCGTGCTAGTCGTTGCCTATAACTTCTGTTGATGTTCTGCTTGCTCTGTTTGGCACATTGGCTATAGTTAAGCATATACGGATAAGTATATAGTTATATTGATGTTCTCGGCTTTTTCGTGTTCTGATCGGGCAGTATTTCGAACCATAATCTGTATGAGTCTATTATTGGGCCTTATGTAGACACGCTTGGAGGTGTACTAGTGTACACCGCTAAGCGTGTATACATCAGGCCCAATAAGAGACTCGTACAAATTATGGTTCGAAATACGACCCGATCAGATCACGAAAAACAGAGACCATCAATATAACTATATGCTTAAATGTTTATAGTCAAGGTGCAAAACGGAGCAAGCAGAACATTAGCAGAAGAGTTATAGGCGACGACAGGCATGATGGTCACAATTCAAAATGGCATGATATATGGTATAGTTACATTGATGTTCTCTGGTCGTATTTTGAACCATAATCTGTATGAGTCTATTATTGGGCCCGATAATAGACTCATGCAGATTATGGTTCAAATACGACAACCCGATCGGAACACGAATAAGCAGCGAGCAATGGGGATCTGGGAGATAACGTTAATCCAGGTTATCTTCTCCCTGGCAGCGACCGGTTCCGGGCCACCTTCGCTCATGCCATCAGCAAAGGTGTCTAAAGTGCCCAACCGATCCCCGGGTGACGCTAAGCGTCGCTGCCGTAAGTTTCCTCACTTGGTTCGCATATTGTCTTGCTATGAACCTTTGCTTTGCTTATTAGAACATGTAACTTTAGTGTGATAGTTTAAAAGTAAAGTTCTTTAATACCTTGGAACTTGCTACAAACTTGAGCCGGCACACATGGCCATCAGAGGTGGCCGGCGGAGCGATGCTCATTGATGTTCAAAATTGATGTTCAAACCCATGTTGTGTCGATTTGCGTCGTTGACCTGTTTGCCATGCATGTTAATGGAATGAAATACATAATAAGACGAAAGTGCTAAAGCACAAAAGACAAACTTCAATGCCCCACCAGGAGTGGCGGTAGCGTTTTTTTCCGGCAGACAATTGCGACGTGTTGGCGATATTTCACATATATACGGCTCAGGTTATGCGCCGTATACGGTTAATGTATGCTACACCGCCATGCACATTGATAATGACAACATTCGAAACTAACGGTTCTTTCTGTCTTCCACAGATTAATGTAACGTAATTTTATATCAAGAGAAATGAGTAATAATAGTCGATCAAGTGTGTCTGAAGATAGCTGCGACGATGAAGATTTTGACCCCGGAGTACGGTGGGAGGCCGAACTCTCAGAATCAGATGATTATTCTGACGTGGAATTGGTTGCAAGCCCGCAAAAGCGGCTGAAGATGTCGAAACCTACCGAGATTGAAGAGACACAAGAGAACCAAGAGAGCGAAGAACGACCCAGTGACGAGGGGGAACAAGGTGCCATCGGGACGGCGCAAGATATAGATACATTGCAATATTGGGCTCCCACTGAAGGATGGTCGCCATTAGAAAGACTATGGTGCCATGCAACGGGCACAGCCGTAGAGCGAAGACGTATATGGCGTCACAGCCAAGCCTTCTGCCGAGCAGACAAATGTCCAGTTGCCGAATGTAATGAAGACATTGTTACATACGTGAAGGAGGGAATGGACACATGTCGAAACTGCACTTGTGGTATGATCGTGAAGTCGTCGGACGAAACCAAGTTTCGTCGGGTCATGCGCCAGCATGTCCAAAGAAGCTCAAGGCACGAAAACCTGGACCCAGACGGGCGGAGACGTCTGTTGATGAAAGTAATGGGGTCCATATACCAAAATGTCGCGAAAACTATGGCCACAGCATTCAAGGCGCACATATCTCTACTCGGCCATCGCCCAAGAATAGCCGTGGTAATTAACTGCACCTTTTGTTCTGCCTTTCGAAACATTATTCATGTAATCGCGTGTAACATGTAACATGTAACATGCTGGTCCACACGTTCAGAACGAATCTAGTTACCCTATGTTAATTCAATTTGCTGTGCTGTTAATGTGTGTCATGTTGCTGTTATAGATAATATAGCTATTGCTGTAAATGTTAAGCTGCTGTTATAGTGCTGTACACGGCGCTGGTCAAGCGAGCGTGATATATTTAGCGTGCAAGGATTGTTCGGTAATGCTATATTTTATGTCCGCAGCCTGGAGTTCCCATGCCGGCGAGCAGTAAGGAGGCGGCATCACTTCAAACGTCAATTGCACTTATTGGCGAATACTGCCAGGACTAGACGGCCGAGGCGATAAAGGACAGCGGGACTAGAAGCAGGGCGGCATACCGTAAAGTAATTAATCACATCTTGGCAAAGGCCGAAATTAAAGTACCTGACTGGCGATATGTTTTATGTAGGACGGAACACTTGCGCAAAGTAAAGGACGTACTGAATGCGACGAAAAATCAACCCCCTTACGTCAAATTAATGGTTGCCGCAATACGTTGTTTGGCGAGTACAATCCGCGGAAATTTGTTTTTCAACAGCGATGGCCCAACCGATCCTCGGGTGACGCTAAGGGTCGCTGCCATAAGTTTCCTCACTTGGTTCATATATTGGTCTTGCTATTAACCTTTGCTTTGCTTATTAGAACATGTAACTTTAGTGTGATAGTTTAAAAGTAAAGTTCTTTAATACCTTGGAACTTGCTACAAACTTGAGCCGCACACATGGCCATCAGAGGTGGCCGGCGGAGCGATGCTCATTGAAGTTCAAAATTGATGTTCAAACCCATGTTGTGTCGATTTGCGTCGTTGACCTGTTTGCCATGCATGTTAATGGAATGAAATACATAATAAGACGAAAGTGCTAAAGCACAAAAGACAAACTTCAATGCCCCACCAGGAGTGGCGGTAGCGTTTTTTTCCGGCAGACAATAGCGACGTGTTGGCGATATTTCACATATATACGGCTCAGGTTACGCGCCGTATACGGTTAATGTATGCTACACCGCCATGCACATTGATAATGACAACATTCGAAACTAACGGTTCTTTCTGTCTTCCACAGATTAATGTAACGTAATTTTATATCAAGAGAAATGAGTAATAATAGTCGATCAAGTGTGTCTGAAGATAGCTGCGACGATGAAGATTTTGACCCCGGAGTACGGTGGGAGGCCGAACTCTCAGAATCAGATGATTATTCTGACGTGGAATTGGTTGCAAGCCCGCAAAAGCGGCTGAAGATGTCGAAACCTACCGAGATTGAAGAGACACAAGAGAACCAAGAGAGCGAAGAACGACCCAGTGACGAGGGGGAACAAGGTGCCATCGGGACGGCGCAAGATATAGATACATTGCAATATTGGGCTCCCACTGAAGGATGGTCGCCATTAGAAAGACTATGGTGCCATGCAACGGGCACAGCCGTAGAGCGAAGACGTATATGGCGTCACAGCCAAGCCTTCTGCCGAGCAGACAAATGTCCAGTTGCCGAATGTAATGAAGACATTGTTACATACGTGAAGGAGGGAATGGACACATGTCGAAACTGCACTTGTGGTATGATCGTGAAATCGTCGGACGAAACCAAGTTTTGTCGGGTCATGCGCCAGCATGTCCAAAGAAGCTCAAGGCACGAAAACCTGGACCCAGACGGGCGGAGACGTCTGTTGATGAAAGTAATGGGGTCCATATACCAAAATGTCGCGAAAACTATGGCCACAGCATTCAAGGCGCACATACCTCTACTCGGCCATCGCCCAAGAATAGCCGTGGTAATTAACTGCACCTTTTGTTCTGCCTTTCGAAACATTATTCATGTAATCGCGTGTAACATGTAACATGTAACATGCTGGTCCACACGTTCAGAACGAATCTAGTTACCCTATGTTAATTCAATTTGCTGCG
Source organism: Ashinkailepas kermadecensis (assembly GCA_034440615.1). Lineage (NCBI taxonomy): Eukaryota > Metazoa > Arthropoda > Thecostraca > Neolepadidae > Ashinkailepas > Ashinkailepas kermadecensis. The sequence goes on from JAOTOM010001063.1 coordinate 27,988, forward strand.
CTGTTAATGTGTGTCATGTTGCTGTTATAGATAATATAGCTATTGCTGTAAATGTTAAGCTGCTGTTATAGTGCTGTACACGGCGCTGATCAAGCGAGCGTGATATATTTAGCGTGCAAGGATTGTTCGGTAATGCTATATTTTATGTCCGCAGCCTGGAGTTCCCATGCCGGCGAGCAGTAAGGAGGCGGCATCACTTCAAACGTCAATTGCGCTTATTGGCGAATACTGCCAGGACTGGACGTCCGAGGCGATAAAGGACAGCGGGACTAGAAGCAGGGAGGCATACCGTAAAGTAATTAATCACATCTTGGCAAAGGCCGAAATTAAAGTACCTGACTGGCGATATGTTTTATGCAGGACGGAACACTTGCGCAAAGTAAAGGACGTACTGAATGCGACGAAAAATCAACCCCCTTACGTCAAATTAATGGTTGCCGCAATACGTTGTTTGGCGAGTAGGGTAGGGTGGGGTAAAATGAACAGTGGGTGAAAATGAACATATCCTGTAAAAAAGTCGGTTATGTATAATTGGTTCATGATACAGTCTAGAATGATACAGTATTAATTTTAGTACGATAGACGGGCCGCCCGAAACCGTCATGAAAGCTCCTATTCACATTTGGAATTTTGAGCAACTTCAATATTTGTGTCGTACCCATCAACGATCGAAAAAAGTGACCCCTGAAAAGTGATTGTTACGGCCTGTGGTATAACCGAAAATCGAAATGTTCTTAGCTGAAAAGGTGAACAAAGAATGTAGTTACACATTCAACTTGTTTTCGACGTCCTACTTCAAAACGTTACTTTAAAAAATATAGATATAAAAATGGGGGTAAAATGAACATACCCTACGAAATCCATGGGGTAAAATGAACACACCACCAGACATGGGACTTGGAAAATTTTCCGACTCGAGTCTGAGTCTGAGTCAGGCTCAACCTCTTTGAGTCCACGAGTCCGAGTCCGAGAAGTGTGGAAAAGTGGACTCGAGTCCGAGTCCATGAGTCCGGACTCATGAGTCCGAGTCCAGACTCATACAGGTTATTTAAAGATCCTACTGTCCTACCCCCTTGTTACCTACTATATGTAAGCTGGTAGCAGCTATAAATTACTTTTCATCAATATTTTGTCTGTAATGTGCAAATTATGAGCAATTTTTCTCAATTTACATATCTGGACTCAAGTCTGGACTCAAATCTGGTCAGAATTTCTGGACTCGAGTCCGAGTCCAGGTCAGAGTATCTGGACTCGAGTCCGAGTCTGAGTCAGACTCAAACTCTTCAAGTCCATGAGTCCGATTCGGTGGTCGAAGGTCTGGGCGTCAAAACCCAGACCAAGTCCGGACTCCCCACCTCTTCGTGGTGGCCGCTAGAAACTGCTCTAACTGGGCAGGCTAACGGGGAGACGGTATAACTCTTGGTGGGCTGCCCCCCCGCCAAGAGGAGAAATCTCGGTCCCAATAATAATCACGCAAGCCGGCGCTCGAGGGGCTTAAATGTCCCCGACCCGGGAATCGAATTGTCACCCCCGGTGGACTCGGGGGTCCCCCCTAAAGTGCCATGTCAGGACTGCGGCAAAACTTTCAAGACCCACGCAGGCAAGCAATTGCACAGACGTAAGGCCCATCCGGACCTATTTCACCAAGAGGCAGCGGCTCAACTAGCTGCAAAAGCCAAACCACGCTGGCATAATGAAGACGATTTCTTGATGGCAACCAAAGAGCTGGACCTTTTGGCCACAGGAGTCAAATTTATCAACATAGCACTGAACAAGGAATTTCCGGATAAATCTATTGAAGCCATTAAATGTCATAGAAAGCAACCCAAGTACGTACAAGTCAGAACACAAATGTCAAATTCAAGAACGGCTCGAACCGAATCTCTACTGCCTACCGCAACCCCAGAATCACCGCCGCTGACCGAAACGTTAAATCCCCCACAAGGCACAGACGACCATCAAATTTCAAACGATGAGATCATGGACGCCATCAGGGTACTCCCTCCCCACCAAGGCAATCGCCCACAATGGGGGGAAGATCTCCTTGACAAGGCGATCGCAATATTCCCTGACATACCGGAAATGACTGCGTTGCTCGATGCGCATGCGAATATAATTTCCACTCGAACAGTGAATCAGTGAACAGAAATTTCCACTTTCCACTCCAAAGAAGCTCAAGGCACGAAAACCTGGACCCAGACGGGAGGAGACGTCTGTTGATGAAAGTAATGGGGTCCATATACCAAAATGTCGCGAAAACTATGGCCACAGCATTCAAGGCGCACATACCTCTACTCGGCCATCGCCCAAGAATAACCGTGGTAATTAACTGCACCTTTTGTTCTGCCTTTCGAAACATTATTCATGTAATCGCGTGTAACATGTAACATGTAACATGCTGGTCCACACGTTCAGAACGAATCTAGTTACCCTATGTTAATTCAATTTGCTGTGCTGTTAATGTGTGTCATGTTGCTGTTATAGATAATATAGCTATTGCTGTAAATGTTAAGCTGCTGTTATAGTGCTGTACACGGCGCTGGTCAAGCGAGCGTGATATATTTAGCGTGCAAGGATTGTTCGGTAATGCTATATTTTATGTCCGCAGCCTGGAGTTCCCATGCCGGCGAGCAGTAAGGAGGCGGCATCACTTCAAACGTCAATTGCGCTTATTGGCGAATACTGCCAGGACTGGACGGCCGAGGCGATAAAGGACAGCGGGACTAGAAGCAGGGCGGCATACCGTAAAGTAATTAATCACATCTTGGCAAAGGCCGAAATTAAAGTACCTGACTGGCGATATGTTTTATGTAGGACGGAACACTTGCGCAAAGTAAAGGACGTACTGAATGCGACGAAAAATCAACCCCCTTACGTCAAATTAATGGTTGCCGCAATACGTTGTTTGGCGAGTACAATCCGCGGAAATTTGTTTTTCAACAGCGATGGCCCAACCGATCCTCGGGTGACGCTAAGGGTCGCTGCCATAAGTTTCCTCACTTGGTTCATATATTGGTCTTGCTATTAACCTTTGCTTTGCTTATTAGAACATGTAACTTTAGTGTGATAGTTTAAAAGTAAAGTTCTTTAATACCTTGGAACTTGCTACAAACTTGAGCCGGCACACATGGCCATCAGAGGTGGCCGGCGGAGCGATGCTCATTGATGTTCAAACCCATGTTGTGTCGATTTGCGTCGTTGACCTGTTTGCCATGCATGTTAATGGAATGAAATACATAATAAGACGAAAGTGCTAAAGCACAAAAGACAAACTTCAATGCCCCACCAGGAGTGGCGGTAGCGTTTTTTTCCGGCAGACAATAGCGACGTGTTGGCGATATTTCACATATATACGGCTCAGGTTATGCGCCGTATACGGTTAATGTATGCTACACCGCCATGCACATTGATAATGACAACATTCGAAACTAACGGTTCTTTCTGTCTTCCACAGATTAATGTAACGTAATTTTATATCAAGAGAAATGAGTAATAATAGTCGATCAAGTGTGTCTGAAGATAGCTGCGACGATGAAGATTTTGACCCCGGAGTACGGTGGGAGGCCGAACTCTCAGAATCAGATGATTATTCTGACGTGGAATTGGTTGCAAGCCCGCAAAAGCGGCTGAAGATGCCGAAACCTACCGAGATTGAAGAGACACAAGAGAACCAAGAGAGCGAAGAACGACCCAGTGACGAGGGGGAACAAGGTGCCATCGGGACGGCGCAAGATATAGATACATTGCAATATTGGGCTCCCACTGAAGGATGGTCGCCATTAGAAAGACTATGGTGCCATGCAACGGGCACAGCCGTAGAGCGAAGACGTATATGGCGTCACAGCCAAGCCTTCTGCCGAGCAGACAAATGTCCAGTTGCCGAATGTAATGAAGACATTGTTACATACGTGAAGGAGGGAATGGACACATGTCGAAACTGCACTTGTGGTATGATCGTGAAGTCGTCGGACGAAACCAAGTTTCGTCGGGTCATGCGCCAGCATGTCCAAAGAAGCTCAAGGCACGAAAACCTGGACCCAGATGGCGGAGACGTCTGTTGATGAAAGTAATGGGGTCCATATACCAAAATGTCGCGAAAACTATGGCCACAGCATTGAAGGCGCACATACCTCTACTCGGCCATCGCCCAAGAATAGCCGTGGTAATTAACTGCACCTTTTGTTCTGCCTTTCGAAACATTATTCATGTAATCGCGTGTAACATGTAACATGTAACATGCTGGTCCACACGTTCAGAACGAATCTAGTTACCCTATGTTAATTCAATTTGCTGTGCTGTTAATGTGTCATGTTGCTGTTATAGATAATATAGCTATTGCTGTAAATGTTAAGCTGCTGTTAAAGTGCTGTACACGGCGCTGGTCAAGCGAGCGTGATATATTTAGCGTGCAAGGATTGTTCGGTAATGCTATATTTTATGTCCGCAGCCTGGAGATCCCATGCCGGCGAGCAGTAAGGAGGCGGCATCACTTCAAACGTCAATTGCGCTTATTGGCGAATACTGCCAGGACTGGACGGCCGAGGCGATAAAGGACAGCGGGACTAGAAGCAGGGCGGCATACCGTAAAGTAATTAATCATATCTTGGCAAAGGCCGAAATTAAAGTACCTGACTGGCGATATGTTTTATGTAAGACGGAACACTTGCGCAAAGTAAAGGACGTACTGAATGCGACGAAAAATCAACCCCCTTACGTCAAATTAATGGTTGCCGCAATACGTTGTTTGGCGAGTACAATCCGCGGAAATTTGTTTTTCAACAGCGATGGCCCAACCGATCCTCGGGTGACGCTAAAGGTCGCTGCCATAAGTTTCCTCACTTGGTTCATATATTGGTCTTGCTATTAACCTTTGCTTTGCTTATTGAAACATGTAACTTTAGTGTGATAGTTTCAAAATATAGTTCTTTAAGACCTTGGAACTTGCTACAAACTTGAGCAGGCAAACATGGCCATCAGAGGTGGCCGGCGGAGCGATGCTCATTGATGTTCAAAACCCTGTCGTGTCGATTTGCGTCGTCGACCTGTTTGCCATGCATGTTAATGGAATGAAATACATAACAAGACGAAAGTGCTTAAGCACAAAAACAAACCTGAAAGCCCCACCAGGAGTGGCGGTAGCGGTTTTTTCGGACAGACAGCAGCGGCGTGTTGGGCTTATTTTACATTTATACGGCTTAGGTTATACGGTGTATACGGTTAATGTATGCTACATCATCATGCACATTGATAATGACAACATCCGAAACTAACTGTTCTTTCTTTCTTCCACAGACTATAGTAACGTAACCATATCTGAAGAGAAATGATTGATAACCCGTCAAGTGTGGCAGAAGATAGCGGCAGCGATGCCGATTTCGATCCCGGAGCACGCTGGGAGGCCCAGCTATTTGACTCCGATGACGACTATGACGTGGCATTGTTAGAAAGCCCCAGAAAGCGGATCAAGACATCGCAACAAACAGCTGTTATTGAACAGAGACAAGAGCGTCCAGAGCGCGATGAAGAACTCAGTGACGAGGGGCAAGAAGGCCAGCACGGTGCCACCGGAACGACGACAAACATTAATCCATCGAAGTATTGGACGCCCCCGGAAGGATGGACGAAGTCTGACAGAATCTGGTGCTCCGCAACGGGTACAGCCGTGGAGCACCGCCGTGTAGGTCGTCATAGTGCAAGTTCTTGCCGTGCGGACAAGTGTCCAATTGCTGAGTATCATAAGGACATTGTAACATACATGCAAGAAGACATGAAAGCATGCCGCATTTGTACTTGCAGAATGACAGTGAAGGCGGCCGACGAAGGAAAGTTTCGTCGAGCCTTGAGACAACATATCGACCGGAACTCAAAACACTGCACGCTCGACCCGGACGGGCGCCGACGCCTTCTATTGCAAGTTCTTGGATCAATTTACCAGAACGTGGCCAGGACCATGGTCACAGCTTTCAAGGTGACCTACCTCTCCTCGGCCATCGGCCACGAATCGCCGTGGTAATTAACTTCACCTTTTGTTCTGCTTTTCGAAACATTATTTATGTAATTGCGTGCAACATCCCGGTCCACACGTTCAGAAACAATCTAGTTCCCATGTTCATTCAATTTGCTGTGCTGTTAATGTGTGTTATATTGCTGTTATAGATAATATAGCTATTGCTGTACATGTTATGCTGCTGTTATAGTGTTGTACACGGCGCTAGTCAAGCGAGCGTGTTATATTTAGCGTGCAAGGATTGTTCAGTAATGTTTGATTTTATGTCGGCAGCCTGGGCTTCCCATGCCGGCGACAAGCCAGGAGGCGGCGGCACTGCAGACATCCATAACCCAGCTGGGTGAAGCAGACATCCATAACCCAGCTGCCACGACTGGACAGCAGAGTCCATCAAGGACACCGGAACCAGAAGTAGGACGGGGTACAGCAAGGCTATTAGTAACATACTGAAAAAGGCGAACATACAAGTACCCGACTGGAGGTATGTTCTGTGCCGCACATAACTTTTGCGGCAGGTAAAGGAAGTAATGGAGGTGACTATGAAGAACCAACCGCCATACGGGCAATTAATGGTGTCCGCAATACGTTGCCTAGCCAGTACCATCACAGGTAACTTATTATTTAATAGCGATGGATTAACAACAATGTGGGGCACATTGTTGTTGTGGGGCACCCACCCACAATGTGGGCCCATGGTATGTCTAGGTGACATGGCGAGAAATGTGCTGCAAGATGGAAGACACTATATAGCCATTCACAAAGCAGCAAATGCTGACGATGAACAAAACGCAAACCTATTAAGCCCTGAACAACGCTCCAGCATACATGCCGCTGGAGTGCAATGGATGCACGATATGTCCATGTCACCGCTGCCACATGGCAGACGATATGCGTCAACTGGCGACCAAGTACCGTCAAGTGCTGTATATCACCCTCGCAGTACTTGCCGGCCACCGGACTGGTATTTGGGCTCAACTAACAATAGCGGAATTGAACGCTAGGAAACACCACAGAGAAGAACAGGTACATACATTGAACCACCTAGGTGGAAAATAACGTCAAGGCTACGGGAAGTACGACGATTGTATTGCCGCATACTGAAGCAACGCCGATCTCTCCGCCACTCGACCCCCAAGTTACTTCGCCGCAACCCGAAAGTTCATGGTGGCACGAAGAAATAGCGCCGTCCTCTCCGACACCAGAAACCGAATCAACTTCGCCACAGCCAGGATGTTCCTGGTGGCCTGAACCAGTGCCAAGCACATCACCAGTACCAAGCACATCACAGCCGACAGAGTATGTAGATGACTTGACAGGAATCCGGGTACACGGCCTCCTTCTGCGCTTCGTCCAGCAAAGAAAGCTGGAAAAACGGTCACATGTCCGCTCGGGAATTATGTGGAGTTCAGTGGAATTGGCGGTTTTAGACATGGCAATAGCATTCGGAGTCAAAAGTAGTACGATTGATATGCGCGCACTCTTTAAAATTCACGACATAGAATGTGACGTCAAACGTCACAGTATGCCTGCCGTCATGGTCAAGTTTAGAGAACTGACATTGTGAAGATTTAGTGCAGTGAAGTTTTAGTCTTCAAGTTTCGGACGAATACATGAGCATGGAAGCCCGGAAGGATTAGATGATGTACGTATTAGATATATACAGGTAGGGCCTCCTCGAATGGGCAGGACCTTGACGTGGTGAGGAGGCTTGGTGCTCTTCAATTCAGAGGAAACCAACACTGCCCAAAATGCTATCATAATATATATACATATATATAGATATATATATATATAGATATGTACATATGCAAAATCCAAGATCCGTCGAGAACTTCCCACGCTATAAGCATTATTAGACTTATAGTATGTTTTCAAATGAGTTAGGTGCTTTTGTAAAACGTGAATAACTCGACATCTATCATAGATAACGAGTAGGGTAGGGTGGGGTAAAATGAACAGTGGGTGAAAATGAACATATCCTGTAAAAAAGTGGTTTATGTATAATTGGTTCATGATACAGTCTAGAATGATACAGTATTAATTTTAGTACGATAGACGGGCCGCCCGAAACCGTCATGAAGGCTCCTATTCACATTTGGAATTTTGAGCAACTTCAATATTTGTGTCGTACCCATCAACGATCGAAAAAAGTGACCCCTGAAAAGTGATTGTTACGGCCTGTGGTATAACCGAAAATCGAAATGTTCTTAGCTGAAAAGGTGAACAAAGAATGTAGTTACACATTCAACTTGTTTTCGACGTCCTACTTCAAAACGTTACTTTAAAAAATATAGATATAAAAATGGGGGTAAAATGAACATACCCTACGAAATCCATGGGGTAAAATGAACACACCACCAGACATGGGACTTGGAAAATTTTCCGACTCGAGTCTGAGTCTGAGTCAGGCTCAACCTCTGAGTCCACGAGTCCGAGTCCGAGAAGTGTGGAAAAGTGGACTCGAGTCCGAGTCCATGAGTCCGGACTCATGAGTCCGAGTCCAGACTCATACAGGTTATTTAAAGATCCTACTGTCCTACCCCCTTGTTACCTACTATATGTAAGCTGGTAGCAGCTATAAATTACTTTTCATCAATATTTTGTCTGTAATGTGCAAATTATGAGCAATTTTTCTCAATTTACATATCTGGACTCAAGTCTGGACTCAAATCTGGTCAGAATTTCTGGACTCGAGTCCGAGTCCAGGTCAGAGTATCTGGACTCGAGTCCAAGTCTGAGTCAGACTCAAACTCTTCAAGTCCATGAGTCCGAGTCAGTACGCCTTGGTATAGCGGACTCGAGTCCGAGTCCATGAGTCCGCCAAAACCACTGAGTCGGACTCATGAGTCCGAGTCCGGACTCAATGCCCATGTCTGCACACCACATATCAGTCCAAAACCAATGCTAAAGGTGAACTTTAACATTTCAACATTCTTTCACAGGTTGATGCTAACGATGCCTCGGACTTACGATAAGACAACATCCAAGACCTACACGGACGAGGATCTTCGGGTTGGCTTGGAGACGATCGCCAAGGGAAAAACCGTGTATGCGGCTGCTCAAGCCACTGGTGTGCCACTCTCCACACTACGACGCCATGCCCTCAACCTGAACCAAACGGATCGGATTGGCTCCGGTCGTAGTACCATCGTCCAGAAGACGAAACGAGGATTGTCCAGGTGCTCGTGTACTTGTCCAGGCTCGCGCACCCTCTCGACACGAGCGATCTCAAGACGCTTGTTCAAGGGTACGTTAACCACCTCGGACTTGAGACCGGGTGGGTCGACAACCGTCCGGGGGATGACTGGGTTAGGCTGTTCAAGAAGCGCCACGCCGCGGTCCTCTCCACGCGGAAGGCGGAGCTGCTCACCGTCTCCCGTGCCAAGTCACTAACCCCGGCCGTCATCGATGCGTTCTTCCAGCTGCTTCGATCTGAGATGGAAGAACTCAAGCTCACGGACAAGCCAGCAAACGTGTACAACTTGGATGAGAGCGGGCTCTCAACCGACCCACGTGGGAAGCACGTGTTTGTCGAGAAGTCTGGGCGAGACGCCTACTTGAAGAGTCAGGGGGCTGGCAAGGCGATGTACTCCGTCCTGTTCTGCTGCAATGCCGAAGGGCGCTTCCTACCGCCGTTCGTGGTCTACAAAGCGCTGCGGGCACCTTACGACACGTGGACCCAGGGCGGCCCTCCCGGGACGACCTACACGACTACCCCCTCTGGATGGATGGAGAGCGGCGTGTTCGAGGAGTGGTTCTGTACCATCTTCCTCGAAGATGCGAAGAAGCAGCACGCGGGGGAGCCCATCATTCTGCTCTTTGATGGGCACGGGAGCCATATGACGTACAAGACCGCGTCTCTGGCCAGGGAGAACAACGTCACCATCATCTGTCTGCCACCTCACACCAGCCACGCCCTCCAGCCCCTGGACGTGGCTGTGTTCAAGCCTCTGAAGGCGAAGTGGCGTGAGGTCTTGAAGATGTGGGCCCGTGAGTCCCGGCTCACAAACGTGGACAAGACCACCTTCCCTCACTTGCTGTCCAAACTCTGGACCAAGTTGGATCCGCAGCTCGCCGTGTCCGGCTTCCGTGGTGCTGGGATCGTTCCCCTGGACCCAGCGAAGGTGAGCTCCCGCATGGTTGGCGGGGACGGATTTTCCAAGAGAACTGGAGTCTCGTCACCAGTCAAAGCCCTGAAGGAAGCTGTTCTGAACGTCATCTCGCCGTCACAATCCGAAGGCACGAAAACGGCCCTGGCCAACAAGGCAAAGCGGCGCTCCAGAGTTCAAGCGAAGGTTGGTGAAGTTCTGACCGCTGAAGCATCCCTCCGTCGGCTCGAGCAAGAGGAAGAACAGCGCGGCAAGAAGGCTGCCGCGATGAGGCAGCCGAAGAAGAAGAAGAGGAAACTCGTCTTCGATGAGGAGCAGGAGGAGGACGACCCCCCTCTGCCTCCCGAAGAACCGTTCCCACCACCAGACTCCTCGGATGAAGAGACCAACACCGACAACAAACGGAACGAGAAGCGCAGACACAACGAGAAGCACCTCGACAAAGTCGACTACAATGACATCAAGACCTCCGACTTCGTCGTGATCCAGCTCAAGCACAAGACGTTCCTCGCTCAAGTGGCTGGCATCGAGACCAACTCAACTGAGAGCACTCGGGCTGTCCATGTCAGCTACCTGAGGAAGCTGCCTGGTGCGCAGACTCGCCGCTTCACGTTCCCGGAGGTCCCCGACCTGTCAGTGGTCTATCCACACGAGATCCTCGGAGTCGTCCGAAACGTTCAGATGGATCGGCGGGGATCCATCTTCCAAGTCGTGGAGTACGACTGCTCGGAACTGTCATAGGGCCAATGCTCAACAGTGTTTTGATCCATGGTATTATACGAGTACGATGGTTTGTTGATACCCGTTCAAACGTTGATGCTGCACGTTCCGAATTCAGCAGCACCTTCGAATGCTGAGTGAACATCCAAGAAGTGTTTGTTGATAAAACAGCATTTGCCACCGCAGTGTGTCTCTTTTAACATTTTTTAAAACTTCAAAGTGTGTTCCTTTTCCCCCATGCTCCCCCGCGCTCGTAAATGTGTCCACTTCTGCACAAATCAAACTATAAACATGTATGTTCATTTTACCCCACCCATGGGGTAAAATGAACATATCAATTATTTAAAAAAATAGTAATCTCCCGCAGGCTATGAACTAGTTTAAGCGTAACAGAGTACATGGTTATAGTCACTAATGCTGTAATGTCATGCTGAGAATACATTTGTAACGATTCCGTCGAAAACAAAAACACCCTAAACACTGAAAGGCCCAAACATGTTCATTTTACCCCACCCTACCCTACTAATACATTAATGGTCGATAGAGAATTGAATGGCGCATCTTTCAATAACTGTACTCAACCCCGTATCCCTGTAAGTTTTTCCTCTATTCAAGTGGTCAAAAGTTGGTATATTTTTCAGTCATACCTCGAAAAGTTACAGAGCTAGAGCGAAATAAACGTGTTTTCTGAGCTCAGTTCGTCGAGTTACGTCTGGAAAACTTGACTTGTATTAGTAAATTGTTTCAAACGACAGAAGGCAGCACAGCAGAGCTGATGTTAAGGAGCATCTGCTAATCGTGGCGATATCGATGTGGGAGGCTTGAGGTGGTCTCTGGACGATATGTGCGTACACGGCGCACGAAAAACTGACTGAGTGGCCAGTCGGAGTCGGCCAGGTGACCAGGCGGAAAGCGAGAGTATAGGCCAGACGGTAAACGGGACTGAGAGAGAAATACGTACGAAATCGTTTGCATGGTTGTACGATAACTCTATACGCCATACCGCGGCGCAAACCGGCAGATCCTGTTCCTATAAGCGTCGGCAGGACTTGGACACACGCTTAGATTTGACGGAAACAAAACTGATCCATGGGTTCTGGCTCAACTATGGGGATATGGTGGAGCATCTGAATCGAGATGGGTTCCGGTGTTCGATGCTCCGCCTGACAGGGACCGGTGCCGGGCCACCCAAAAGCGGTGTGAATAAAAGTGTCCAACCGATCCCCGGGTCACGCTAAGTGTCGCTGCCATAATGTGTGGCAGTTTGGTCGCATATTCTCGAATGGAAAGTGGCAGTATAGGCCAGACTGCATAATGCATTGCCTCCGGAGATCAGAGAGCTACCTGTGTCGAGGTTCGGCCGAGCTTTGAAGCGCCATATTGTTGGCGGCAGGGAATGATTTATGCTATATGACCCATGTGTGTATACGGTTTTGTTTCTAACATCTCATTTTTCATATAGGTATGTATGCTAGTTTCACCTTTTAGCCTTTTATACCTGCATGCAGTTTTTAACTCTTGACTTTGAGCCGTAATAACCATGTCTTTATTGGATGGTTCAATAAACAGTCTGAGTCTGAGTCTGAGTCAGACGGTAAGCTGGAATACGATAGAAATACGTACAAAATCGTTTTATGGCAGTACGATAACTCCATGCCGCGGCGCAAACCGGCACATCGGGATTCAGGAGAGACTGTGTTTATCCAGATTATGCTCTCTTGCTTTCCCGATCGAATGTCTTGGTCGTGTTATAGCACCAAACGCCATGCCGCGGCGCATCGGGATTCAGGAGAGACTGTGTTAATCCAGATTATGCTCTCTTGCTTTCCCGATCGAATGTCTTGGTCGTGTTATAGCACCAAGCTTGGGTCAATTCGATGGTATTCAGGAGAGACTGTTAATATCGATTATGCTCTCCATGGCAGTGACATTGATGTGATGCGAAGCTAGGTCAATGCCAATAAGCGCGAACGGTAACCATCGCTTTGTTCGGTATGTGCGATAAACACCGAACACCACGCCGCGGTAAAGTCGGCAAGTCCTCGTTAATCGAGGATTCCTTAATCCTCCACATCTATCCTTTTAACGTAAACTACTAAAGTAAAAATGAATACTGATGTATGGCTATAATTGGAGACAATTATAGACGAATATCAGTATACATGGCTCCGTCTATATTGGACGCTCGGAGAGTTTAAATGCTAATTTCATGAATATTTAATTGCCAAAATAATTAATATTATGTGTGTGTCGCACATATCCCTCATGTCACTGCCATTATGCCAATTTGACCATCATGCTAGTCGTTGCCTATAACTTATGCTGGCTCTGTTTGGCACATTGGTTATAAACATATAAGCATATAGTTATATTGATGTCTCCTTTTTCGTGTTCTGATCGGGTCGTATTTCGAACCATATTATGTATGAGTTAGTGTACACCGCTAAGCGTGTATACATAAGGCCCAATAAGAGACTCGTATAAATTATGGTTCTAAATCTGACTCGTTCAGAACACGAAAAAGCAGAGAACATCAATATAACTATATGCTTATACGTTTATAGCCAATGTGCCAAACAGAGCCAGCAGAAGTTATAGGTAACGACTAGCATGATGGTCACAATTCAACATGGCATAATGCAGTGACATCAAGGATATGTGCGAATCGCACATCTAGCATAAATTCGTTTGGCAATTTTCGGAGGTTGAAATTACCTAACCTTGGCTATAAACTTATAAGCGTATTAAGTTACATCGAAGTTTTCTGGTCGTATTTTGAACCATAATCTGAATGAGTCTATTATTGTGCACGATAATAGAATCATGCAAATTATGGTTCAAATATGACCCGATTAGAACACGAATAAGGAGATGACAGTGGGGATCTGGGAGATAACGTTAATATAGGTTATCTTCTCCCTGGCAGCGACCGGTTCCGGGCCACCTTCGCTCATGCCATCAGCAAAGGTGTCTAAAGTGCCCAACCGATCCCCGGGTGACGCTAAGCGTCGCTGCCGTAAGCTTCCTCATTTGGTTCACATGTTGTCTTGCTTAACCTTTGCTTTGTTTATTAGAACATGTAAATTTAGTGTGAGAATTTAAAAGTAACGTTTTTTAAGACCTTGGAACTTGCTACAAACTTGAGCCGGCACACATGGCCATCAGAGGTGGCCGGCGGAGCGATGCTCATTGATGTTCAAAATTGATGTTCAAACCCATGTTGTGTCGATTTGCGTCGTTGACCTGTTTGCCATGCATGTTAATGGAATGAAATACATAATAAGACAAAAGTGCACAGAAGACAAACTTCAATGCCCCACCAGGAGTGGCGGTAGCGGTTTTTTCCGGCAGACAATAGCGACGTGTTGGCGATATTTCACATATATACGGCTCAGGTTATGCGCCGTATACGGTTAATGTATGCTACACCGCCATGCACATTGATAATGACAACATTCGAAACTAACGGTTCTTTCTGTCTTCCACAGATTAATGCAACGTAATTTTATATCAAGAGAAATGAGTAATAATAGTCGATCAAGTGTGTCTGAAGATAGCTGCGACGATGAAGATTTTGACCCCGGAGTACGGTGGGAGGCCGAACTCTCAGAATCAGATGATTATTCTGACGTGGAATTGGTTGCAAGCCCGCAAAAGCGGCTGAAGATGTCGAAACCTACCGAGATTGAAGAGACACAAGAGAACCAAGAGAGCGAAGAACGACCAAGTGACGAGGGGGAACAAGGTGCCATCGGGACGGCGCAAGATATAGATACATTGCAATATTGGGCTCCCACTGAAGGATGGTCGCCATTAGAAAGACTATGGTGCCATGCAACGGGCACAGCCGTAGAGCGAAGACGTATATGGCGTCACAGCCAAGCCTTCTGCCGAGCAGACAAATGTCCAGTTGCCGAATGTAATGAAGACATTGTTACATACGTGAAGGAGGGAATGGACACATGTCGAAACTGCACTTGTGGTATGATCGTGAAGTCGTCGGACGAAACCAAGTTTCGTCGGGTCATGCGCCAGCATGTCCAAAGAAGCTCAAGGCACGAAAACCTGGACCCAGAAGGGCGGAGACGTCTGTTGATGAAAGTAATGGGGTCCATATACCAAAATGTCGCGAAAACTATGGCCACAGCATTCAAGGCGCACATACCTCTACTCGGCCATCGCCCAAGAATAGCCGTGGTAATTAACTGCACCTTTTGTTCTGCCTTTCGAAACATTATTCATGTAATCGCGTGTAACATGTAACATGTAACATGCTGGTCCACACGTTCAGAACGAATCTATGACGAACCCTATGTTAATTCAATTTGCTGTGCTGTTAATGTGTGTCATGTTGCTGTTATAGATAATATAGCTATTGCTGTAAATGTTAAGCTGCTGTTATAGTGCTGTACACGGCGCTGGTCAAGCGAGCGTGATGTATTTAGCGTGCAAGGATTGTTCGGTAATGCTATATTTTATGTCCGCAGCCTGGAGTTCCCATGCCGGCGAGCAGTGAGGAGGCGGCATCACTTCAAACGTCAATTGCGCTTACTGGCGAATACTGCCAGGACTGGACGGCCGAGGCGATAAAGGACAGCGGGACTAGAAGCAGGGCGGCATACCGTAAAGTAATTAATCACATCTTGGCAAAGGCCGAAATTAAAGTACCTGACTGGCGATATGTTTTATGTAGGACGGAACACTTGCGCAAAGTAAAGGACGTACTGAATGCGACGAAAAATCAACCCCCTTACGGCAAATTAATGGTTGCCGCAATACGTAGTTTGGCGAGTACAATCCGCGGACATTTGTTTTTCAACAGCGATGGCCTGACCGCCATGTGGGGAACCCAGCTGATATGTCTGGGCGACATGGCTAGGAACGTTTTACACGAAGGACGACACTATGTAGCCATACATAACGCGAGCAAGATAGACAACGATCAAAACTCACAACTCTTGAGCGCCACGCAACGGTCGAGCATGCATGCCGCGGGTATTGCATGGATGCAAAACGTATCCATCGAACCGTTGCCCCCTGGCAAGGATGACATGAAGCAATTGGCGATGAAGTACCGGCAAGTATTGTATATAACGCTTGCGATCCTAGCTGGGCACCGTACTGGTATTTGGAGTAAATTAACGCTTGCAGAATACAACGACAGAAAACACCACGGCGATGAACATGTGTACACCATGAACCACCTTGGTGGCAAAAACGTGAAGGCTACTGGCAGTACCACGATTGTGTTTTCTGAAGGATGCGAGAGGGTGGCGACGTATTTTGTACGAAAATTGCAACCAGTGTTGGCGAATGTCATTAACGCCAGCCTCCTGCTCCCAGGAGTGCAATTGTACAAGTGTTCAGTGGTAGGTGTGTTCCCACCAGAAATCGATTACGAGAAGTCGATACGCGGTAATGTTGCCAGACGTTTCCACACCGTGACAACAGCAGAAATGGCCGAAGCACATCAGATAGAAACGGAGGAGGCGGCCGCGTTGACTTTTTATAGGCGGCACAGCGCAAGCGTAGCTCAACTTGTCTACGATTCCCGAAAGCGCGATCAGCGCGACGCGAAAGCCCAGGCCAAATTCATCCGCGAGTGCGGAGTCGCTTTGGAAGAAAACACGATTCAGACAGTGGCCGTTCTCGATTGGCTTGAAACTGGCCGAGTGGGCAGTAAGTTTTCGATACGTACGGATAGGTATTGATAGACATTGATAGGTATCGATAGGCTTGGATAGGTATTGATAGAGTTCGCTTAGAAATCGCTTTATGGTTGCGCAATATAACCAAACGCCATGCCGCGGCGCAAACCGGCCGTACGGGATTCAAGCGAGACTGTGTTAATCCAGATTATGCTCTCTTGCTTTCCCGTTAGAATTTGTTGGTCGTGTTATAGCACCAAACGCCATGCCGCGGCGCAAACCGGCCATTCGATGGGATTTAGGAGATGTAATGTTCGTAGGATGTAATGTAATGTTCGTAATCGACTGTGTTAATATCGATTATGCTGTCCATGGCAGTGACAGCAGTGACGCTAAGCTAAGTCACTGCCAATAGGTTCAAGCGCGAACGGTAACCCTCGCTTTGTTCGGTATGTGCAATAAACACCGAACGCCACGCCGCGGCAAAGTCGGCAAGTCTTCGTTGATCGAGGATCCCTTAATCCTCCACATCTATCCTTTTAACGTAAAATACTAAAGTCCAAAATGTATACTGACATATGGCTATAAATGGAGACAATTATAGACGAATATCAGTACAGATAACTACGTCTATATTGGACGCAATATAGATGGATAGTTTAAATGCAAATTTTATGAAGTGTTCTTTGCCAAAATAATTAATATTAGATGTGTCTGTCGCACATATCCCTATTTCACTGCCATTATGCCAATTTTAATTTTGACCATCATGCTAGTCGTTGCATATTACTTCTGGTGATGTTCTGCTTGCTCTGTTTGACACATTGGCTATAAACGTATACACATATAGTTATATTGATGTTCTCTGCTTTTTCCTGTTCTGATCGGGCCGTATTTCGAACCATAATCTGTATGAGTCTATTATTGGGCCTTATGTAGACACCCTTGGAGGTGTACTAGTGTACACCGTTAAGCGTGTATTCATGAGGCCCAATCAGAGACTCGTACAAATTATCGTTCGAAATGCGACCCGATCAGAACACCAATAAGCAGCGAGCAATGGGGATCTGGGAGATAACGTTAATCCAGGTTATCTTCTCCCTGGCAGCGACCGATTCCGGGCCACTTTCGCTGATGCCATCGGCAAAGGTGTCTAAAGTGCCCAACCGACCCTCGGGTGACGCTAAGTGTCGCTGCCATAAGTTTCCTCACTTGGTTCATATATTGGTCTTGCTATTAACCTTTGCTTTGCTTATTGGAACATGTAACTTTAGTGTGATAGATTAAAAGTATAGTTTTTAGTATATATTATAGTATAGTATAGTAGTATATAGTATAATTATAAAAGTATAGTTTAAGAGGTGGCCGGCGGAGCGATGCTAATTGATGTTCAAACCCCTGTCGCGTCGATTTGCGTCGTCGACCTGTTTGCCATGCATGTTAATGGAATGAAATACATAATAAGACGAAAGTGCTAAAGCACAAAAACAAACTTGAAAGCCCCACCAGGAGTGGCGGTAGCGGTTTAGAACATTCTAGTTTTTTGCCCCACATCCGGCATGACGAGATACGTTGTATGTTATAATTTCGAGTAAGGAAGTCTTAAATTTTAAGAGTTATTCAAGATTTTCTGAAAATTTGGTGAAAAAACATGTTTTTTTGGGAATAACGTTTTCATTTTTGACCCCATCCCGAAACAAATCACATATTCGTGATCTGCGTGCAAAACTACGTCGGAAAACGTTTTGAAAAATGTCCCAGCGATTTTAGAAAAATCCAACATTTTTGAACATTTCCATGTACATGTACCCATATAATGACCTCTCACGGTCAAAGTGACCGGGACGGGCCGGCCGGATACGTGGCGTGGTTGGGCGTGTGCGGGATGGGCCAATCAGCGATCGGGGGTATCTGAAACGCGGGAACGGTGTCGAGTTGAGCTGGGAGGGTGTGGGCTGTGCCGGGGCAGTCTGGTTACCGCCGAGCGCTGCGCAATACACGGTCCTGGCATCAAAGTTTCTTTTCGTGAACTACAAGCTATTTCGGCCCTTTTTTGTGTTGCGATGCCGGGACCCGGGAGTGAGGACTCTGTTAGGGCAGTGCGAGTGGCGGACGAGTCGCCGGCCGGTCAGAAGTTCGACCCGCGCCTGATCGACACCTTCGACGGAACCGGCGACGTCGTGGGCTGGTACACGCAAGCGGTCCTGTTGTGCGAGTACCGGGGTGAGTCGCCTGCGGATGTGCTGCCAATGCGCCTGAAAGACGGCGCGTTCGCCATCTGGCAGCAGCTACCGCCGGAGGAACGCCGGTCGCTCGACCGGGTCCGGGACGCAATGTTCGTGGCGTTCGGGATGGACGCCTGCGAGGCGCACGCGGCGTTCACGACGCTCCGACTCCAGGACAACGAGAGCGTCGATGTGTTCCTGACGAGCCTGCAGAAGTACGCCGCCCTGTTCGGCGGCGTGTCGGACCAGCAGATGGCGGCCGCGCTCGTGAACGAGTTACCCGCGGCCGTTAGCGCTGTCGTGCTGGCGGGAGCCCGGCCAGGAGAAGCGGATCTGCTCAGCACGCTGTCACGCGCACGCACGGCGTTGAAGGCGGAGAGGCGTCGCGCGACCGAGGAGGCCGCGATCGCCGCTGCTGCCGCTGCGTCGGCCGCGGTCGGTGCCGCCGCTGCACGTCTGACCCCGACCCTGCGGCGGCGCTGCTGGACTTGCGGCGTCGTCGGTCATTTCGCGGCCGCCTGCCCGCGACGAGTGGGAAACTCCGCCGGGGGCGCGCCAGCGCAAGCGCCGTCCCCGGAGGCGTGAGCGCGCTCCCGGTGGTTGAAATGTCTGTGGAAGGCGTGGCGCGTAGGGCACTAATAGACACGGGATGTACCGATGTGCTTATCTACGTCGGGTGCTACTCGACGTGGGAGCCGCGGTCGGTGCTGCTACGCGCCGTTAATGAGGGGACGCTGAGGTGCGTCGGCGTCACGCGTGTGGTGGTGGCCTACCGGGGCAAGCGGGTTACGCTCGCGGCCCTGGTGGTGCCGGACAGACCGCTGGGCGTGAACATGATTATGGGCATGACCGGGGTGACGGCGCTGGGAGGCGTCGTAGTGCGGGCCGCGTCAGACGTGGGGGTCTGCACGGCGGCGGCGGCGGCACGGAGCGTGCAGGTGGATGCCGCGGTGGTCGGGGCGGCGGCACAGGATGTGCAGGTGGATGCCGCGGACTTCGTGGCGCGCTTCGACGCGCGGGCTGCGCCTGGACGGTGGCCTGGAAGTGGGCGACGGGCGTCGGACCGGCGCGCCTGCGGAACCGGACCGCGCAGTACGCGGTGCCGGTTGCAGCGCGCGCGGCGTACGATGCCGAGCTCGACTTATGGGTCGCCGAGGGCTGGCTGCGTCCATACAACGAGAGGACGGATGGGCCAGCGCGCGGCCTGATACCGTTGATGGCGGTCCAACAGCCGAACCAGGGCAAGGTGCGCCCCGTTCTGGACTACCGCGAGTTGAACGGTCACGTCCTTGCGCACACCGCCGACGCGGACGTTTGTGTCGACCAGCTGCGACGCTGGCGACGACACGGCGCCCGTGTCGCGGTCGTTGATCTGCGCAGGGCGTACCTGCAGCTCCGGCTGGACAGACGGCTGTGGCCGTATCAGACGGTCGAGGTTCGCGGACAGCGGTACTGTCTAACACGGATCGGCTTCGGGCTCATCATCGCCCCGCTCGTGATGAAAACCGTCGTGAAAGCTCCGCGACCGGGACGTGTCCCGCGGCGTGTTGCCCTACGTAGATGATCTGCTGGTGGACGAGAGCGTTGTCAGTGCGGACTACGTGGTGGCGCATTTCGCGAGGTACGGCCTGGCGTGCAAGCCACCGGAGCGTGCGGCTGCCGGGACGCGCCTTCTCGGGCTCCGCGTGAGCCCGAATCAAGAGGGCGCGCTCCACTGGCGGCGCGACAATCCGGTGGCGGCCCCGCCGGCGGTCTCACTCGTCGGGCAGTGCTCACCTGGTGCGGCCGACTGGTGTCGCATGTGCCCGTGGCCGGCTGGCTCAGGCCGGCGGCCGCGTGGCTCAAGCGACGCGCCGACGCCTTGTCGACCGGGTGGGACGACCCGATTGGTGACGAGGCGTTGCGCGGCCAGGTCGACCAGGTGGCGGCTCGGCTGATCGAGGCTGACCCGGCCCATGGCCCCTGGTGTATGGACGGAGACAAGTTGGTCGTCTGGACGGACGCCAGCTCGCTCGCGGCGGGCGTCGTGGTGGCCAACGCGGACGGCGGCGTCGTGGAAGACGCGAGTTGGCTGAGTCCGGAGTCGCAGGCCGCTATGCACATTAACATGGCGGAGCTCGACGCGGCGCTTAGCGGTATCAATCTTGCTGTGGCATGGGGGTCAGTACCGTCGATCTCCGCACTGACTCTGCCACCGTGCACAAATGGATTGATGACGCGCTGAGTGGCCGCTCGCGCTTGCGCACTAAGGCACACGGGGAGATGTTAATTCGCAGACGGATCGACGTCATCCGGCAGCTGGTAGCGGAGTTCCAGCTGTCCATGACGATCGGTCTTGTGCGAACAGCCGACAACCCGGCGGACATCCTCACCCGTGTGCGGAAAGAGTGGCTGCGTGACTCGGCCTCGGCCGACGAGGATGGCGACGATGCGCCGGCCGTAGTGGCCGCCATTGACCCACGGCCCGACGCGAAGCCCGCGTGGATCAGGGCGGTCCACGAGGGCTGCGGACATCAAGGGGTGCGGCGTACCCTGTGGCACGCGCGGCGGCTGTGCCGTGAAACGCGGGTGTCGCGGCCAGCGGTACAGGCGGTGGTTCGGGCCTGCAACGTGTGTCAATCGATTGACCCTGCGCCGGTCCGATGGGACCATGGGCACCTGAGCGTGCCGGACTGTTGGCGGCGCCTGGCCATCGACGTGGTACACTACCGGGACGTGGCGTACATGTCGGTGATCGACTGTGGACCATCACGTTTCGGGCTGTGGCGCAAGTTGCGCAACGTGACAGCGGGCGAGATCGCGGGGCGTCTCCACACGATGTTTCTGGAGCGCGGCGCGCCCGATGAAATATTGTTGGATAATGCTACCGCGTTTCGTAGCCGGCGCATGGCGGCACTCGCAGCGCAGTGGGGCATGCAGCTGCGATTCCGAGCGGTGTATGAGGCGGGCGGGAACGGCATCGTCGAGCGCCACCACCGGACGGTGAAGGTGATGACAGTTCGACAGGCCTGCTCCATTGCGGAGGCGGTGCATCGGTATAACACGACACCATTGGACGGCGCGAACGACGCCACCGCCCCCGCCGCCCGCCTGTACGCATATCCGGGTCGTGAGCTGCCGATTAACACCACCGTCCGGCCCGACGCGATGCGTACCGAGCTGGTCGACGCCCCGCTCCAGCGTGGAGATCTGGTGTGGCTGCGACGGCGCGGTGCGCCCACGCGTTGCACGGAGCGGTCGCGCGAGGGCATCGTGACGCGGCTGCTGCCGGCCCCCCTGATCGAGGTGGATGGTCGTCCCTGGCACGTCCGCTGTGTGCGGCGGCGCGTGGACGACGGTGTTCGCGCCGCGGCGGAGGACGCCGGGGACGACGACGACGATCACGGCGACAGTGACGACGACTACGGCGCAACGGAGTGGGACAGGCCCCTGCCCCGTCCGCCGCCGCCACGGCAGGCTGTCCGCGCAGTGATGTGGCCCGGCGACCCACAGGGGGTGGCGACGCCTGGCCCGTCGGGCGACGTCCCGCCTCCGCGAGCGGAGCGACCGGCCCCAGTGCGCCCGCCTGACGCCCCCGCCGACGAACCGGCCGACGACTCGCTGGACGACCTGGACCTGACGGTGACTGATCCGCGCGACGCGACGTATGCGCCGGACGAAACGCTGGACATAGATTTGGACGGGTGGCGGGCTGCGCCCCGCCGGAGCGAACGACTGTGTGGTACGGATGGCGTGTCGAGTGGTGTGGGCGAATGATGTTTGAGATCATGGGGGGGTGTAGTGAGATTGCATGCGAGGTGGCACTGGCACTGGCCCCACGCGGTGGCACTGGCCACCGCGTGGGGGATGTCGGCAGGTGAGTCAGCCAGTACGGCGACCTCGTGACCGGGACGGGCCGGCCGGATACGTGGCGTGGTGGGGCGTGTGCGGGATGGGCCAATCAGCGATTGGGGGTATCTGAAACGCGGAAACGGTGTCGAGTTGAGCTGGGAGGGTGTGGGCTGTGCCGGGGCAGTCTGGTTACCGCCGAGCGCTGCGCAATACACGGTCCTGGCATCAAAGTTTTCTTTTCGTGAACTACACATATACAAACACTTTGACCTGAGATGTATACATTAATGTCCAGATGGGTCGGAAGGGACCCGTCATTAAAAATTTTCGACCCAAGATTGGTGAACATATTATCCCCCCTGGACCAAAAACTATGAAGTCTAGCGAAAAACCGAGATAGCAGAAAGGTGTAGAATTGGTGGGCGGTACTTTTTGCCATTAGAGTATCAAAAAAATTCCAAAAAAGTTTGGAAAATCAAACAAAAACATTTAAAGTCAAAATTTCCCCCACAAAAAAAAACATTTTTGGAACAGAATATATATTAGAAAATCATAGGGCGTTCAAAGTTGTATCTATAAAAGTTTTGCTCAAAAAGTTATCTTGGTAACTTTTCTGCGAAAAAAAACTGTACTTTAGTCATAATTATAGTGGGTTTTGAATTTGTAGATAGAAAAACAAAAAAATATGTCCCCCCTTTTTGTCCAAAATGAACCCAACTTTGTGAAGAAAAAAAGTTCCCAAAACTGAAGGTTGAAAATGAGAAAATTAGTATAAAATTCAAAAAGAAATGTTCAGAATGTACCCCCCCCCCCCAAAAAAAAATTCCTGTCTTATTTCTTCTAGTTTAGGGAGAAGGTCTCAGATATTCGAAATTTGCAACTTTTTAAAAATGAATTGCCGGAAGAGCACCACCAGGAGTGGAGAAAAAGTGAATTTTTCGAAATCTTTTCACGGAATCAACTCTCACGCCATAACTATGGGACCCAGGGCTATGAAATTTTGCATGCATATAGATATATGCCTTGGCTACAATATGCATGTACGCGAAAAAAAACACCAAAAATAAATTACCGGATAGTAGTTTTCCCAAAATTTTCGTTAAAACCCCCACAGCTCGACGAATTTTCGACTTCGCTTTTCAAATTTGCCGTTTCACAATGTGCAAATTGCGGACTACCTATGGAAAAATATCCCAAAAAAATTTAACAACTTTTTTTTTTGAAATTTGCAAAATTTTCCTTTTTCGATTTTGAAAATATGATATTGCGATACAACATAACATTCTGAGTTGGAATACTAAGTTTCGTTCAATTTCATCGGTAACTTACGACATAAATCTTTAAAAAAACTTCGCAAATCGGTACTTTAGAAATATTTTCAAAGTTCAAGGTGGAATAGGTCGAAAATTTGGGGGGCACGTTAGAAAAGGATGGCATTTTTGAAATCGCCATTCAATTCTGCGTCCAAATATCTTCTGTCCGTGGCAAATTGTCTATTCGAAAATTCCAAAATCCAAAATTTTGACAAAAAATGTCTTCGATGTTTTTTTGTTTTTTTTTCTCGTGTAGAATCGGCATAAGAAATAAAAAGGGTCCACCAGAGGAATTTCGACCCCGTACAAATTCAGCCCTCTAGGGGGCCTAGACTGGTTCTAAAGTGACAAAATCGATATTTTACAAAATCTCCCCTGGCGGAAAAGTCTATGAAAATTCGATAGCTTTTCTCACGCCAAAAGATGCGCCATCTATTGCAAGTTCTTAGATCAATTTACCAGAACGTGGCCAGGACCATGGTCACAGCTTTCAAGGCGGACCTACCTCTCCTCGGCCATCGGCCACGAATCGCCGTGGTAATTAAACAGAGATGACATGCATACGCTCGCTCAGTCGAGCTCGCCGAGGACGACGCTGGCACCAGCGCAGCCGCGTCCCCCGGAGGCGTGGAGAAGGATGCCCTGGCATTTGTGGCTGGATACGTGGCCCACAAAATGTCCGGGACCGATGGCGACCTGGGCTTACCCACGTCGATCGCATCGCCAGAGGCCAAAGTGATGTACATATCAACGCATAGGCACTGGGTTACAGTCGGACTGTTGGATCTACCTTAATCGTATCGTATCACAATTATTTAAGTAAAACAAGCCATGAACACTGAATAGGCATGTGTTACTTGGGCTATGGACAGTATGGCTAGGGACAATTATGGGCGAAAATAATATGTGGAGCATGGCATTGGATGAGGTTTGTCAGTGTACCACGCCAGTAATTATAGCGGTGTACCTTGATCGAATTGTTTTGCCTGTCGTGATATTTGTTTTTGGATGTCTTGTTGCTTTTTATTGATAACCAAGCAGCGATAATTTTTTGCTCCATAAGCATCTCCCTACAGCTTGTAAAGTATAAAGGCCGTATTTGCACCGTATACCGTATACACTCATATACCGTATTTGCACGTGTTCTGTTGCTTTGGTGGAATGGTTGTGACAAATACTCTCTCTTCTTCCGGTCGCGACGGTATCAAGTTTTGCCGGGGAGGGGATGGATGGCCAACCTCAGAGGAAGCCTCCTTAGGATGGAAAGGATTTCCTGGGGTTCACAAGGAACCTCCTCGAAATAACGAGCTTATCATTTTACCTCTGTATACGGCCTTGGTATGTATATAGAAGAAGCCACTGAGCACAAATTCTGAGAACAAATCATGTATGGACCAAACTTCTGCAGGCTTACCCAGGGGGGTGTCATCCCAATAGCGGCCATAGGGAGCCATTTGAGCTTCCATATATGATATATGACGTGTATGATGCGACACCCAATAACAATTACTATTTGAATGTGATTGCATGCAGGTGTCCATGGGTGCATGATTTTCGCAACATATCATCACAAGGAGCACACTACATTGCAATATAGTAATATATTAAGCCTAAGTTGCACTGAAATTGCTTTTAAAAAATGGCAGCGATTTAAGCAGCAAAAACGAGTTATGGCAGCGTTTTAGACAGGGATTCCTGCCATATTTCGTATTTGTACTATTATGGCTTGTGTGTGACATGCATTGCGCACTCTGTTCTTGTGTACTTTAAGGGTTAAGTGGTTCTACTATTGAGTCCTCAGTTAATAGATTAGCTGCAATTCGTGATATTATAGTTTATGCTACCTGTATTGATGTGAATACCTTTCCAGAGACTTTATCTCTGCTTCAAATGCGAAAATTTTGAAGAAATTTGATCAACACTTGAATTCCAAGATGGCACATATACATTGACATTGATACCGGACTGGAAAGATTACGTTATACAGTGGATATATACCACGTAGTAGCGAAAACCCTATGTAATTTCAATGCATTATCTGACGTAATCTGAGGATTCCCTTGTACTTCCCAATGGGTTGGGTTAATGGTAGATTGTGTTGTAAATGATTACCATAATGTATTGTCAAACATTAAAAATGATGAGCTCTTCAGTTGGCAAAAATATTTCTTGTCATTGCCTGTCAAAGCCAGATATGCTTGTGAATTTTCCATAGTTGGAGCTGGACAAATTTCACATTCCTCAATGAGATGTTCCTGGTTGTGGGTCAATAGGCAGTTTGTGGGCCAATAGGCACCTCAATCTCAGTTGGTATTATCTCATGCATTAACAGTCCTGCACATTATCCAGTCTAATGTGATGCTCCCCATCTGCTTCCTGGAGTTCCCTGGCAGAATAAGTTGCAAGGAACTACCAAAATTGCTTGCTAATCTGCTAAAAAAAAATCCTTTGTTTGCATTTATGTTCAAGTTATTCCATGTCAAGCTTCATAGTGCTATTCCAGCAAATTTTGTGCAATGCGAGGCATTTCATATTATTGTGAAATGTGAATGCATTTGACATTAACCAAACATCAGACTTAGTGGATGTTATTTTAAATGTTTAAGGTAGGATATGGAGATAGATAGTTCTCAGATTTATTTGGGAATTGGTGATTTGAAATGGTGATGTTAAGTTTGATAATGTACTGAAGCCTAAGCTAAATATCTAGCCAGAATCTAATTTCAACCATCATGGGTCAATTAAATGCTACTGAGTAAGTACATGAAAAGGGGATTTGGAAGTAGAAGCCAGAATTATATGAGAAACTACACAAGGACAATATTGAGTGAGATACTATGCTAGTCCATAACATTGGCTTTCTTTTCAGGTGAAAGGTCAGTCATGGTGAACTGTTCAGTTGCTAGTTGCAAGATGTGGTCAGGAGGGAAAGGAAAGAAGAAGATGGCCCAGGGTGTCAGTGTGTTTCGGTTTCCAACAGATGAAAAAAATTGCAAGATTTGGATCCAGAAATGTGCTCGAGCAGACCAGTTTGATTATAAGAAGGCCTACATCTGTTCCAATCACTTTACCTGTGCTGATTATGATGCATCATACTTGTTGAAATTGAAGATGATGCCTGAAGCCTGTCATAAGCCATCCCTAAGACCTGATGCAATTCCTTCTGTGGACCTCCCATCCTCATCCTCTAGGTACAAATGTGATATGCATATCATTGAATGCCAACTATGGCACCAATGTCATGTGCGATTAGGGGCACTGGATGACAGAGGGCAAGAGGTGTGCTTTATGGTCTCCCCTGCTAGAGGTACATGTTTGGGCACCATATCATGGGAGAAAGCTGGTGGAACATGCATGCATAGACACTCACACCCATGTTTTTTCTTTGTTTGTTCCAAGTTCTTGTATGATTTGTTTCTATGATATATATATATATATATATATATATATATATATATATATATATATTTCATCTCTTATTCATATGTTTTACTTTGCATGTGTTCCTGAGGCATAATAGTTGCATGGGTCATGGGTGTGAGCACATATGTTATATATGTATGTATATATTTATGCATATGAATGTGGTCATATATGGATGCACATATGTATGTTTTTTTTTATTCCTGTTGATTCCTGCATCATAGTTCCCTCAGATGTGTTCACCATCATTATGATTGGACTATGT
The DNA here is from genome assembly GCA_034440615.1 of Ashinkailepas kermadecensis. Classification (NCBI taxonomy): domain Eukaryota; kingdom Metazoa; phylum Arthropoda; class Thecostraca; family Neolepadidae; genus Ashinkailepas; species Ashinkailepas kermadecensis. Next base: position 55,529 of record JAOTOM010001063.1, read on the forward strand.
TATTCATGTTTTCTGGTTGTTTGGTTATTTTAGGGTGCATCAACTGCATTGGTCATACAGCACCCACAAGTTTTCTGTTTCACAGTGATGCAGGGAGAGGTGAGCGACGTCAAAGGCGGATTGACCACAAAGTCATTAGTGGCCTGTTGGAATCATCATCTGCCTGTGCCTCACCTTGCTTGGGTTCTGCAAAAAAAGGTAACTTGGCACATGTTGATGAAGGTCATCTCCCAAATTGGAAGGAAGCATCTGTTGCTTGTGGTGGACCTGGGAAGGGTTGTAGGAAGACTGGAGTCTGGATATATTGTGACATGTAGGAATGCAATTGCATTTCTGGTGGTGTGCAGATGACAAGTATTGTCATGTAACTGATTGTGGAACATGAGGAAAATGGGTTATCAAGTCATGAAGTGGTCAGACTTAATAGGAGCCACAAGGGCCCATCCAGGTTAGGTATGTAAAGGGACGACACCTTGAACCTGGATAAAAAGACACTCATCACCCCAACCAATGACACATCCCAAATTCCAAAGTACAGTATTTTCATGACTTCCTTGCTCTTATACCTCGCACTCCTATTAATGATTAATTTACCCCATATGCTAAGTTACCTAGTCCACTGATGAGTCTAGTGGCTTTGCATTGCACTCTTTCTAGCATATCTATATATTTTCCTAAGTAGGGGCTCCATGCCTGTGCAGAAAATTCCAAGTGGGGTTTCACATAGGCCAGGTATGGTATTTTCATAACTTCCTTGCTCTTATACCTCACGTTCCCATTAATGATTCGCATTATTCTGATTGCCCTGGTCCTAGTTGAAATACATTGTTTTTTCTGCTTTAAGGCCATTTGAGACTAACACACCTAAATCTCCTTCCTCTTCAATAACATCCAGTTTCCTGCCTCCCATTGTATATGTGAAAGTCTCACCTCCAGACCCATATGCATAAGTTGCATTTTTCATAGTTGAAAGACATCTGCCATTGATCGCCACTTTTAGGTCCTCTAAATCTAGTTGAACATTACTAGATTTATCACTGCCAATAGCCACTCCTGCCATATGAATAATAAAATAATAATATACTGTGTAATATTTCAAGAGCCCATGATTCTGTTGGGACAAGTTTGGTGCCACAGATGGCTTTGTGATATTGCATGGCTTCATATCATTTTTTCCATACAGCCCCATTGCACAATGTCAAAATTCCGGCGTCGTCTTGGAGTACTTGTATCACATGCATCCCACTTTAGCTTTACAAGTATAAATAAATAAATAAATATATATTTATATACATATATACATATAAACAT
>JAOTOM010001064.1:0-56892 GCA_034440615.1 Ashinkailepas kermadecensis
CTTGGTTCAGATCTTCAACGCTGCCCCCAGCAAAAACTGTCATTTATTAGTAATCACTGGTACAGGTGCGTAGCGCACGTTAAGCGTGAACCAGAAGGAGCGCTGAGCTGCTCTTTTGCATGCTGTTTTATGGTACATTTGTACAACTTTGGTTTTTCCTCCTTTCTGAGTGGGTGCATTTTCAGGAATGAGCAAAGCGAGCAAAACCAGAGTATATTAAAGAACGGGTACAACCAAGTTTAGTATATTCTCAGACTAGTATATACTGTGCCTTGGTGACGTCACGGCTAGAATATGCGATATTCTACTAGAATGTGGTGGACATCTGGCGGATTATAGAATCCTATATTAGAATATTCCAAATCTAGCAGATTCCTGGCAATTGGTGATATAGTGCCGCAATCGCGGCAAAAACTTCACGTGCTTAATTTTTCTTATTTTTCTATAATTTTCATTAGAAAAGAGCATATGGTACTATGGCATGCTTTACTTTCTCATGTATTCAGCTGACACAAGAAAGCAAAGGATGACATGAAAAAGAGTACAAAGAATGAGAAGGAACGTTCAATTTCATTTAACAGCAGCTTCCTTTTCTGCCGAAGCTCGACGCACGACTGGCCTTGAGGGCCAGTCGGTCGTCATGGCAACGACTTAGGCCCCGTCCTCCGGGAGTCGGCCGGCCGGTTTTGTGTAGTGTCCTCGTTTACCGGCAAGGAAACATACATATTCTGGGTGATACAAGTAAAAACGATCCGGATTCGAATGTAGAATTCTTCAGGCATTCGCATGGTATCAAATTTGCCTACATACAATAAAAATTGTCTGCGTAAAGCCGTGGAAAATATTGGCTATTTTGGCTTGAGACGCACGCAAAGTGCTGCCGAGTATCGCCTTGGCTACGTCACAGACACGGAACAACTTGGACCCCCCCCGAGCAAAACCACTCCATGCAATTTTCCATTGCACATGTTTTCTAAGTTTATCATTTACTTCATGCTGAATTTATTTTTGGACCCCCAGTGCCAAAATAAAAGAAGGGAATCCTACCAGAATCACACGATGCACACATGCATTAATTACCTGGATGCATGCATGCACGCTTTGTGACATGAACAAATTTAACTGAAAGTGATGCCGAGACCACAACTATTAAATTTATGCAACACTATCTGCTAAGGTATCGCAATTCGCAAAGCATCATGGAATGCCGGAACGTTTTGAAAGTGGAGTGCATGACACTGGTGTAACTGAATGCAGGGCTATGCCTGCAGCATGTAGGACTATGACTATCTACCGTGAATAGACAAGCAATGCTGTGGAAACGTTAAGCATCACTGCTCTTCGCAGTCGACACCAATAACAAAACAAAACAATGTTTTCATTTTCCACTTGTTGGATTATCTGCAGTCTTTTCTTCATGAACGATGCACACGACACGGCAGAAGTTCCGAAGTTCAAAAGCTGGACAGAAAACTCTGCGACGGGCAGTTCACAGTACAGTCTCGGTTTTGAGCGCCATCACCGTCGAGTGGCGTCCACTGCCCGACGACGGGTACTGCAGCATGTTGCCGTTGATGAAGATGTCCTGGAACGTCTCGCGGAACTGGCGTGACATGCCACAGTAGATGGCGAAGTTGATGGGGTACGACAGGCTGATGGTGAAGTTGACGACGACCACCAGCGCCTGGATGACTTTGTAGTCGAACGACTGGACGTGTCTCGGTGAGGTTCTGGATGATGTGCAGGCAGGTGGTGACGGCCAGCGGGATTTCCACTATCAGAAACACGCTTACCACTACGATTAGCATCAGCGTGGTGCAGTACGAGTCCGTCATCTTCTTGCACTCCCTCTTCTCGCGCGACGAGTCCTTGAAGAGCCGGTTGCGCTTGGCCTGCGCCTCCTGAAGCGTGCGGAAGAGCAGGATGTTGAACACCACCAGCGACACGCACGGCAGCAGGTGCACGAACAGCACGCGGAAGCCGAAGTACGCGCTGAAGTAGAGATTCTCGTTGATGCCGTCGGTCACCCAGAGCGGCCGACCGATCGAGCAGCTCGGCGTCACCACTCCCAAGTAGATCACCTCGAGCACGTCGAAGCTGCGGTCGAAGAAGCGCGTGGACTGGTGCATCAGCGACAGCACATAGATCCAGATGATGGCCTTGGTGACTCGCGGTCCCGTGCACCAGGTGCGCGCCGCCGCCGCGTGGCACACGTAGATGTAGCGCTGCACGGCCAGCGCCAGCGTCAGCCAGATGCTGCTGGTGTGGAACAGCGACGGCACCGTGTCGATCATGCTGACGTACATGTAGCAGGCGTACACCGAGTCGAGCGGCTTGTAATAGTTGCCGAACGTGTACAGGTACAGCATCCACGGCGCCGGCATCAGCAGGGTGAGCATGTCCGAGATGGCCATCGACATGAGCACCAGGTTGGTGGGGGTGCGCATGTGGCGACGGTTCATCACCACCACGATCAGCGTGTTGGCGATGATGGTGACCACCAGCAGGACGGGCATCACGTAGCCGTACAGAGGCAGCGCGTAGTCGATGGGAGTCTGGTGCGTCACGTTCGCCGGCCGTGGCAGCCGGATGCCCAGCTGACGCGACTTGTTGCCGTCCCAGCACACCAGCTGCTCCTGGGTGTGGCGGAACACCACGTCGCCCTCGTGACACTCGTAGTCGGAGAAGAGCTCATGCAGGCGGGCCTCCATCTCTCTCCGCCGGACGGGCGACACTTCAGTTAGGAGAGCTGTCCTGGTCGACAGAGTGGTGCATTGGTTAGTAGGCCGTTCGACGGAGCAGATTGCTGATCGGCAGGGCGAGGTTGGGTTCAGCAGAATGCGGTCACAATCAGCACAAGGCAGCCATTTTCAACATTAGCTTTCCGAGGTTTGTTGCTTGTGAAGCGTATCGTCCTGACAAGCAGGCTCTCTTGTCACGAAATGCTCCGGCTGGCGTCCTTTGCTCACATGCCGTGCCTCTGCGAGTCACTGACCCAGCGGCGAGAGCGTCGCACCCTGAGGCCGTGCTGTGCCCTCGGGTATCGGGGCGGGCAGAGGCTGGCCGGGCGGTGGTCACCGGGACAGCGGCGGATATCGACTGCGTCGTGAGCCACCAGACCACACTCGGCCTCTCATCCAGGCTGTGCGCGCGCCCGGCCGAGCTGGCTGCGCGGGCACAGTTGCTGATATTGACCCATACACATTTATGGGGAGGGGCCACGAGCGCTTTCTCAAGGTCAATGCATGCGATTGGTCGCCTTTTTACATTAAACATACGGCGTACCTGATAGATTGCTTTAATATAATAAACTTACAACTATGTATATTTATTAATCGTCTGCGCATATCCACTGGCTGATCTAGCCCACCGGTTTGGGGGGGGGGGGCAACTTTCGGTTTTCGGCGTCAGCCCCCCCCCCTCCTCCTCCCCCAGTGGCATACCTAGGAATTGCATCAGGGGAGGGGTCGAACGGATTTGGAGGTGGGGGGCTGACGCCCCACTATTTTTAGTTAAAAGCATCAGATTTCGACCACTATTTGGCAAAGGGGCTCATTTTTTAAAAATAATGATTAATCACAACATAATTTCCTGTGTAGGGGCCACAGCCTACCTCAACCGTTTCTAAGTTACCGGATTTGTGTCCTTGTTTACCAAAACGTTCATGTTCACGTTCAACGTCTTGTACCACGTCAACGTTCGTGCACGTGTACACACTGGTGGATCCGATTTTGTCAACTCTTGCTGTAAGCAGAACTTGAGCAGTATGGAACCCTCGATGTGTGTCAGAATCTACTATGCTACTATATTGGCTTCCAAACAATTATATAAAAAAACCTTTAAAATTGGATTCTTTCATTCCGACGTTATTTTTTCACCTCGGCAAAGGTTTGTGCAGTTTAATTTAGTTTACTTCCGTTGGTTTCGGGGTGGGGGGTGGGGGGGGTAAAAGACACTATGCCTCCCCACCTTTTAAGCGCTTCGGGGGGGCATGGCCGGAATGGCCCCTCCCTGGATCCGCTTGTGCGCATATCGTACCGTGACCAAGATGCGATCCAAATGAAAAAGGCTAGGTAAAGGCCAGGCAAATGGAGTTTCTCTTGTTGCGTTCAATCTGAATGACATGTTTTTTTTGTGATTAAAAATAATATCGTACTTCTGACGCATTTTGATTACGTTTGTAATATTTTAGCCTTTACTACGTTAATATCTTCAGTTCATGATATAAATCCATGTAGCGCTACTCATCATTTGGTTCTGCCCCACTCAGGAGCTTTCAGCCTGTGACATTCCTGCGTAAGCTACAAATGGGACATGAAGACGGATCCGCTCCGCCCCTGAAGAGGCAGATGACGGGCCGGCGCGCTGCCACGTCGACGCAGTCCGGAAAATCTGGCGTGGAGCTGTTGTCGCAGCGCACACCGCAGTGCTTGATCTGCATCCTTCATCCATGAGTCTTCTCACACCTCAGAGTAGCTGAAGCCACTCATTCGGATTAAGCATGCGGCTCACGTTTGTCCTCCATGAGGCCATAACTGCTCGCTATTGTCCGGTGGAGGGTTGTGGAAGGTAAGATGGCACATTCGGTTTATTTGCTAGTCACATCCTCCTGATTTCGCCTCCAGACTGCAGCCAGGATACCCGGAGCAGCGAATGACACGAGCTGTTCAGTTCCGAGGAGTATTACATATTGTATTGCGGCTATTAATCCGCATGGCTGTCGAGTATCAGGTTGACTCGCTGGTTAAGCCTGATTACACTGGGAGAAGTGTTGAGGAGGGGTCGGTACAGACGGCGTGCTACGTAGAACGGCATCAGCCAACAGGTGCCACACTCCCGCGGACTCACACATACCCAGGACCGGCACCAGCCAACAGGTGTCACACTCCCGCGGACTCACACATACCCAGGACCGGCACCAGCCAACAGGTGTCACACTCCCGCGGGCTCACATATACCCAGGACCGGCACCAGCCAACAGGTGTCACACTCCCGCGGGCTCACATATACCCAGGACCGGCACCAGCCAACAGGTGTCACACTCCCGTGGACTCACACATACCCAGGACCGGCACCAGCCAACAGGTGTCACACTCCCGCGGGCTCACATATACCCAGGACCGGCACCAGCCAACGGGTGTCACACTCCCGCGGGCTCACATATACCCAGGACCGGCACCAGCCAACAGGTGTCACACTCCCGCGGGCTCACATATACCCAGGGCCGGCACCAGCCAACAGGTGTCACACTCCCGCGGACTCACATATACCCAGGAGCCGGCACCAGCCAACAGGTGTCACGCTTCCGCGGACTCACACATACCCAGGAACGGCACCAGCCAACAGGTATCACACTCCCGCGGGCTCACATATACCCAGGACCGGCACCAGCCAACAGGTGTCACACTCCCGCGGGCTCACATATACCCAGGACCGGCACCAGCCAACAGGTGTCACACTCCCGCCGACTCACACATACCCAGGGCCGGCACCAGCCAACAGGTGTCACACTCCCGCGTGGGCTCACATACCCAGGACCGACACCAGCCAACAGGTGTCACGCTTCAGCGGGCTCACACATACCCAGGAACGGCACCAGCCAACAGGTATCACACTCCCGCGGGCTCACATATACCCAGGACCGGCACCAGCCAACAGGTGTCACACTCCCGCGGGCTCACATATACCCAGGACCGGCACCAGCCAACAGGTGTCACACTCCCGCGGGCTCACATATACACAGGAACGGCACCAGCCAACAGGTGTCACACTCCCGCGGGCTCACATAAACACAGGAACGGCACCAGCCAACAGGTGTCACACTCCCGCGGACTCACACATACCCAGAGCCGGTACCAGCCAACAGGTGCACACTTCAGCGGACTCACACATACCCAGGAACGGCACCAGCCAACAGGTGTCACACTCCCGCGGACTCACACATACCCAGGGCCGGCACCAGCCAACAGGTGTCACACTCCCGCGGACTCACACATACCCGGGCCGACACCAGCCAACAGGTGTCACACTCCCGCGGGCTCACATATACCCAGGACCGGCACCAGCCAACAGGTGTCACACTCCCGCGGACTCACATATACCCAGGACCGGCACCAGCCAACAGGTGTCACACTCCCGCGGACTCACACATACCCGGGCCGACACCAGCCAACAGGTGTCACACTCCCGCGGACTCACACATACCCAGGGCCGGCACCAGCCAACAGGTGTCACACTCCCGCGGACTCACACATACCCAGGACCGGCACCAGCCAACAGGTGTCACACTCCCGCGGACTCACACATACCCAGGACCGGCACCAGCCAACAGGTGTCACACTCCCGCGGGCTCACATATACCCAGGACCGGCACCAGCCAACAGGTGTCACACTCCCGCGGACTCACATATACCCAGGACCGGCACCAGCCAACAGGTGTCACACTCCCGCGGACTCACATATACCCAGGGTCGACACCAGCCAACAGGTGCCGCTTCAGCAAGCTCACACATACCCAGGAACGGCACCAGCTAACAGGTATCATACTCCCGCGGACTCACATATACCCAGGACAGGCACCAGCCAACAGGTGTCACACTCCCGCGGGCTCACATATACCCAGGACCGGCACCAGCCAACAGGTGTCACGCTCCCGCGGAGCTCACATATACACAGGAACGGCACCAGCCAACAGGTGTCACACTCCCGCGGGCTCACATATACACAGGAACGGCACCAGTCAACAGATGTCACACTCCCGCGGACTCACATATGTCCAGGACCGGCACCAGCCAACAGGTGTCACACTCCCGCGGACTCACACATACCCAGGGTCGGTACCAGCCAACAGGTGTCACGCTCCAGCGAGCTCACACATACCCAGGGCCGGCACCAGCCAACAGGTATCACACTCCCGCGGGCTCACACATACCCAGGACAGGCACCAGCCAACAGGTGTCACACTCCCGCGGACTCACATATACCCAGGACCGGCACCAGTCAACAGGTGTCACACTCCCGCGGACTCACACATAGCCCAGGCCGGCACCAGCCAACAGGTGTCACACTCCCGCGGACTCACACATACCCGGGCCGACACCAGCCAACAGGTGTCACACTCCCGCGGACTCACACATACCCGGGCCGACACCAGCCAACAGGTGTCACACTCCCGCGGGCTCACACATACCCAGGACCGGCACCAGCCAACAGGTGTCACACTCCCGCGGGCTCACACATACCCAGGACCGGCACCAGCCAACAGGTGTCACACTCCCGCGGACTCACATATACCCAGGACCGGCACCAGCCAACAGGTGTCACACTCCCGCGGACTCACATATACCCAGAGTCGGTACCAGCCAACAGGTGCCGCTTCAGCGAGCTCACACATACCCAGGAACGGCACCAGCTAACAGGTATCATACTCCCGCGGACTCACATATACCCAGGACAGGCACCAGTCAACAGGTGTCACACTCCCGCGGACTCACATATACCCAGAGTCGGTACCAGCCAACAGGTGCCGCTTCAGCGAGCTCACACATACCCAGGAACGGCACCAGCTAACAGGTATCACACTCCCGCGGACTCACATATACCCAGGACCGGCACCAGTCAACAGATGTCACACTCCCGCGGACTCACATATACCCAGAGTCGGTACCAGCCAACAGGTGCCGCTTCAGCGAGCTCACACATACCCAGGAACGGCACCAGCTAACAGGTATCACACTCCCGCGGACTCACATATACCCAGGACAGGCACCAGCCAACAGGTGTCACACTCCCGCGGGCTCACATATACCCAGGACCTGCACCAGTCAACAGATGTCACACTCCCGCGGACTCACACATGCCCAGGCCGGCACCAGCCAACAGGTGTCACACTCCCGCGGACTCACACATACCCGGGCCGACACCAGCCAACAGGTGTGACACTCCCGCGGACTCACACATACCCGGGCCGACACCAGCCAACAGGTGTCACACTCCCGCGGACTCACACATACCCAGGGCCGGACACCAGCCAACAGGTGTCACACTCCCGCGGACTCACACATACCCAGGACCGGCACCAGCCAACAGGTGTCACACTCCCGCGGACTCACATACACCCAGGACCGGCACCAGCCAACAGGTGTCACACTCCCGCGGACTCACACATACCCAGGACCGGCACCAGCCAACAGGTGTCACACTCCCGCGGACTCACACATACCCAGGACCGGCACCAGCCAACAGGTGTCACACTCCCGCGGACTCACATATACCCAGGACCGGCACCAGCCAACAGGTGTCACACTCCCGTGGACTCACATACCCAGGACCGACACCAGCCAACAGGTGCCGCTTCAGCGAGCTCACACATACCCAGGACCGGCACCGCCAACAGGTGCCGCTTCAGCGAGCTCACACATACTCAGGACCGGCACCAGCCAACAGGTACTGCTTCAGCGAGCTCACACATACCCAGGACCGGTACCAGTCAACAGATGTCACACTCCAGCGAGCTCACACATACCCAGGACCGACACCAGCCAACAGGTGTCACATTCCCGCGGACTCACACACATACCCAGGACCGACACCAGCCAACATGTGTCACATTCCCGCGGACTCACATACACCCAGAGTCGGTACCAGCCAACAGGTGCCGATTCAGCGAGCTCACACATGCTTTGGCCACACTGAATGCTGTGTTTGGCCGGCTGCCAATCCCGGATCGGTTCAGGGCATCCCGGATCATGTTGGGATCGCTCAGCAGGACCGTGTGCATGACGCCCATCTTCATGTGGTGGATGGCTCCATATTGGTCGGCCCACTTCGCAAACGCGCGATGCGGTTGGTCCATATCGATCGAAAGCAAGCTGCCCGGACATGGCGCCAGTGCAGGGCCTGAAACCAAATCCCGTGGTAGCTGACCGCAAGCTGATGAGCTAATGCAACCCGATCGGGCACAGGTCACCGCGTGAAGAGAACAACACTTTTCTGCCCCAATGCTAAGTTTGATGCAGCCGTGGGGTACCTTGAGTGCTGGAAGAGCGGACGCATAATGGCAGGATGTATGTTTGAATTATGCACAACATGTAGATAAATATTCGCATGTCGTTACGCCTCTGAAGAGCGGCGTGAGTGGCGGGAAAATCGATTCAGTGAGTCTCTTAACAGGTCTTAATTCTTTGAGGACTTCGATTCCCTGGAGCCATCCCATGATACGTTTTTTTTCGGAATACACACCCAACGTTTGCCGGGTGGCCATGGTGCCAGACAATGTCCGATCTGATTGAATTGGATCGATACGCTGACCATACCATCCATTCCGGCCAGATCGGTCAGGACTTAGCGGGGTAAGTTGAAGTTGGATCGGGACGGATCGAGCCCGCTTGAGTAAAGCTCAGGGTCCACTAAGGCTCTGGTTGTCTCCTACTGGGTAATGTGGAGCCAGCTTTGGTCAGATTTGGTGAGATGGTGGTTGGTGGTTGGTTTCTGACATTGGTACAGGTTGGGCCCAAGCCGATCGCGTCGCGTTTGGCTGGACTAGGCCCGATTCAATTCGCGAGCGGATCCAGGTGAGGGGGCGCAGAGGGCTTGTGCCCATCCCGGGTGGAGGGACGGTGCCCTCTAGGGACAAGCGAGTATTCCCCTTGACATTCTTATGTCAAGGGGGTACTTATGGTAAGAGGTCTCATGTCATTCTATGTCATTCTCGCTCCTCCGAGGAAATGACGCACCACCAGACAAGTGTTCCCCGATCAAAATTCCTGGATCGACCTCTGATTCACATAGTTTCCTTTTATCTTGTAGGTCAAATATCCGTTAGTTATTAGCTACAGTGAAGTTTTGGACTGGTCACCATCCCGGTTTGCATCTATGAAAATGTCCGGGGAAGCGCACTTTGCATAAGATGTGTTAGTTAAGTCAGAATGTCGCTTAGTGTGCCGACAGTGCAGTGATCAACTCCCCCGTTTCGCAACTGAAGGGTTGGGTTAGAGGTCGGACGAACGCGCGGACTTCCGAATCGGACAACGCTTGATTGCATATATATATATATATATTATATATATATATATATATATATATTGTATATATATATATAAATGCAATCAAGCGTTGTCCGATTCGGAAGTCCGCGTTTTTTTGGGTCTTTTTGGGCTTTTTGGTGTCACCCCTCAGTAGACACTTCCACCTCAGAGACGCAAGTGTTTTGGATAAGCACCTTAATTAATTAAACCACACTTGGATTCTCCTCACCTCGTGACGTCGAAAAGATAAGGGAAAAAAACTATCTTGGGATGTTTGGGAGGGAGGGAGGGGTTCACGGTGTGTTTTGGGTTCAGGATGTAGGTGTACGTAATGTACGCCAAGCGCCTGGCGTCAAACTTTCTCTGAGCAGTGTGAGGGTGTAAACCCAACCTTCTCCAAGCTACGGAATCTCCATGAACAGGGACAAATGACGATTGAATTTCCCCGGAATCCCCATTCCTGAGGAAATATACCGATGTCGGTCCTGAGTCGGTATCGCAACGTTTGTGAGTTGTGACAAACAAACCTTAGAATGCCATGGATTGTCGACACCAGCCCTCTGAAATATCTTGTCTTCTGTCCCATGCCAACTTATGACGACGTTCTGAACTGGCATCTGCACTTTCGTGACAAAGTTTTGCAGACGCCCCTGACTCTCCTGGCGCGTCACTCGACGCTTCATGTCTCCCCCTCCCACTCCAGCATGTGGTGTGAGGCAGGCGATGCGAGGAACGTCGTCGATGCCTCTGGATCTTCCCCACCCCAACCAAGTCGATACAAAATCCTGACAACGTGCCTAAATCGGCATCTGCACACTTATCTGTGATAGGTCTGTGGAGCGCCCCTGGGTTGCCGGAAGTGTTCCTGAATAGTTCGCGTACCCCACCCCAATTAGAGACATGTTCCCCTTCACGCCCAGGAAGGCTGACACATAGTTCGCCCCCTTAAGATAAATCATTGATGATACCCCTGAGCAACTCAACCTTCGTGACACACACGTTCGGGAAACGGTCCTGAAGCGCCGTTTGCATGACTTTGTGTCGCGGATGTGGATGCGCCAGTTCAGGCCGCCAATTAAATTAATATATGTATATATATATATATATATATATATATATATATATATATATATATATATATATATATATATATATATATATATATATATATATATATGTATATATATATATATGCATATGTCCCATGACCAGTGAAGTGGTGAGATCCAAGCTTACATGACGCTAATAACAACCACGAAATACTTCCAGCATGGGAACACAAATTTTGGCGACAGGGTAGGGGGCAAGTCGATTTTGAAACCAATGCTTTCCCGTGAACGCCATATGGTTAATGGCTGAGGTAGGATAATATTTGGGAAGGGTCATGACCCTCTGTCCTCAGTTTTCCTACGTTCTTGACCGTCTGTTGAACTTTTGCTTAGTTTGAATGCGCCGTACAGTACACTAACTCGGATGAAGAGGATGACCAATAAGCCGTCTTCGATAAAATTAACCATGCCCAGACATTTTACTACATAAATGAAATACCTGCACTGATGTTCATGCAAATGTCTTTCCATGCACACTAGGTGGTTCATATCGAGCAATTGGTGTGATCAGAAATAGTGCTATTATCGGCCACGAATTCCTTTTAGCCCGGTGTATATATCGATTTCCAATGCAGGATCTCTCGCGGATCCAGGGAGGGGGCAACTGGGGACATCTGCCCGCCACTACCGATAGAAATGTGATGCTCTCAACTGAAACAAGCGCCCCTCCAGGGCACCCGAGTGCACCCTCCCCTTGCACGAAATTTCTCAACTGATAGCGCGCCTCCAGAACAATTGGTCCCGATCGAATATCCTGGATCTGCCTCTGATAGGACCTACGATATTTAACCTATGCTGAATAAATTATTTCCTGTCCCTGCACTTATCTTGACAATTAATATCGACGTCCTACAACCTACTACATAGGTGCGCAATACAAATTGCTAAAAACTGTTGTATATGATGCTACTCTCAGTTGAAACATGTTCATTGTTCAGCATGCTCGCATTCTCAGTGCATTAAAAACATTTGAACACCTGATCAAGAAAGCCATCTCCCACATACCATCTTTGATACAATATAGGTTTCAAATTACGCTCCCTTGGAGGTGTAATTTAATGCGATGCGTGCAAATAAAACGCTATTTCCAACCATAAGCATCTCGTGACATATTCCATCCGCGATATTTTTTGCACCATTAATGGTATATGTTACTTCTGATCGAGTACTTAATAATTTATATCTACTTATTAGCAACATGCATGTCCCACCACCGCTTATATATGATATGATACGATATGCCTACAATCCTAGCTCAGTAATCACCGGTGCATATTAAAAAGAAAATGTATCGGTAAGACAATTTAATGACATGAACGCTAGTGAGCGACGGATTTAATTTTTTTTTCATGGAGGGAACACTCATTCGCCTGGAGGGGCGCCATTTTCTCTGAGGGGCACCACTGCGAACATCCCTGGAGGGACACCTTCGGCTCCGTTGAGCAGGGGGAGAAGTGCACCTCAGCATAGGCATTGAATCCTTTTCGTCTCAAAGTGCCCCTTTTCCTCTCGGAGGGGTGCATTTTGTAACGATCAGGACTTCCATGTGAAGGCCCCCAGATGTACTATTGAGGGCTCGAATGTTCAGCTAAAAAGCCTCAGGCCTTCCATCTCAGGGCGGCATAATTTGCAATGCGCCTGATATCTTCAGCTGATATCTTACAAATCTCTACTCGACTACGACTCCTGACCTGTCCAGAGGGCAGAGGACCCAGACCTCGAACGAAAGGACCTGGATCCACCATTGAGGGCCCTTTGACCTCTTCAAATGGTCCAAGACCTCTAGTTCAGTGCCCTCGGATCTTCCGCTGACGGTCACTGAATCTTCATAGGGCCCGTGCCCTCGGTTGAACCGATCTCTTTTCTATTTATGAAAGTCTGGATCTTGAACTGAGTGCATGTTCTCAGAGCTTCCGCTCAGAGCCCATTGATCTACGCCATAGGGCCCAGGCCTACAACCCAAACAGACCGGCACCTACATCCCGCCGAGGGACCACGAAGCTTACCAGAGGATTCCAGGTCTTCAACCGAGGACCCCGCTGAGGACCCATGCTTTTGTTATAGACGGCTCAGGACCTCCGTAGGACTCCTGAACTGCCTGCTGCGAACCCATGCCATTTAGAGGTTCCAGAACCCAAGCTTAAGGCATCCAGCTGAGGGCCTCTATGCCTCATGCTGAGAGCCTTACGCGAGGGCCTCTACATGAGGGTTACACTGATATTTTAAAAAATAATGAGGGAAGGGACACTGACGATAACGAAGACTCAGAGCCCTGGGGAGCGGGTCATTCAATTTCGTCCCGCCTATTCCAAAAATCGCGGCGGGACCTGACGTCATGCCACGTGACGTGCGTGCCCAGAGGCCGGGCGGCGAGTGCCAAACCGATGGGGGTGCAACGCTAGGAGGTTGTATGTGGAGTGAGCCGAGCGGAAAGGGTGGTGAGACGAAAATAACCGTGACACAGCGTAGCACCGTGCTGATGCAACAATTCGACATACTGGAATTCAGTTTGAGATATGCGTACAGTGAAAATTTCATGCATATTTTTAGCTCATCAGCTCTTCCAAAAGCTTGGGCCTCCATCACGCAAGGGGCCCCTGTGCGGTTTGGCTTCCATCGGTTCAGATCTGAACCGATGAGCCTGTATATAGGCCCTTCACTCTTGACCCTATTCGACTGTCCGGAGCCTCCCGCGGCAAGGGGTCCTCTCCGTCGGTGCAGGGGCCCTCTTTATCGATCCAGTGCCTCCTCTGGCAGGCCGGGGGCCCTCGTTCAACAGCTTGGACCCTTCCATCAGTCCATGGGCCATTTTGTGGCTTGGACCACCTCCGTCGGCTCAGGGGCTCTCTTTGACGACACAGGGCTTTTTCCGGTAAGCCAGAGGCCCCTTTTCAATTGCTGGGGTCCTGTCCATCAGGTCTTGGGTCCTGTCCATCAGGCCCTTCACGTCGGCCCCCAGGGGACCCTTGCGGGCACCTCAAGGCGATCGCTTTGAGGGGCCCCCTCTAACCATCCAGGGGGAGACTGGCCCTTCCCCCTTGGCCTCGTCACTTGGGCATCTCCACGCACGGGGAACAATGTGACGTGTCCCCCAAAGTTAAATTTAATATTAAGCCCCGTGGCCACGCCAAGATGAACCTCCTTCAGCATTAAATTTCAAACACATACTTCTACATATTACGACTCACCCCAGTCTCAAAGCTGAGGGGACAATTTTCACATTGTCCCATGGTCTCCACTCCCCTCCTCCAGTTTCCACCCCTGTAACCTACAGACGATCAGTGTGATTTGCTCGCCGTGACCTCCATAGAGGTTCAGTCAACCACCGCCAGTAGCGTTGCTGTTTCTCGGCATACGATTGGCGATTGGCCTCCAAACATTCAGCGCTCCCCCGTCAGATGTAAGGACACGTGTCACAAGTTGTAGGTTGTGCTGTTGCCGGAAAGCATAAAGCAGTTGTAATTTGTGTTAGATAAGGATAGTACACGTCCAGAGAAGCCAGAGTTGCTGCGTGTTGAAGATCTCCCGTGCTTATATAGGTAGGTAGGGCCTACAACCGACCATTGCCAACTCGTGAATTGTTTATAGGTACGGTAATGAAGAGTAATGGAAAATTGCTAAATACAAATCCTAGCCATCAAACCAAACCTAGGTACTGATGTCTGATTACTTACCTATAGCCTACTGATGTTGGATTGCCTAAAACCTGCTGATGTTGGATCGTTAAATATAATTGTCACCTGAATGAGAGGAGTCTGTTCATCCACTGTGTCAGTCGTCAGTGGTGTGATTTGAAATAGTGAAGATCTTGAATATCTTGCTTACATGTGATTTCCCAAAGAAATGATAGAGGAGAAGCTGTGGTAAATTTGAAGTTTAAGGCAATTTTTGTTTCCTTGGAATTTATTTTTATAATGTAATGTTTAAGAATGCACTTACCATGATATTGATATGATCACTCATTTTCTCTGTGATGCATACTTTTCAGTTGAGTTGGGAGGACAAATAACACCCCAAAAATGGGTTTGGAATTGGGTAATGTAGCATAAAAGTAATGTTCAAAATAAAGACAATCTGGATTGATGTGACTATGTAAAAACAGACCATAGCCTAACCTAACCTAGCCTGCCATGCAAGAAGAGAAATTTGGTTAAAAAATGGAAAATTCCAAACAATTTTCTTTTGAAATTTTCTAATAAAAAAACTAACTGAGCATAGTCTGAATTGTTTTTGAAGAAATATAGCACAACTTTTAAACACCTTTTCAAGAAATTGTTTTGGAATTATTTTCTCTAACTTACAACAAAAGTCTAACCAAACCTAATTTAACCAAATCAAACCCCTTTGTATGCTTCATGGAAATCAAATGTGTATAAAATATGATTGGTAGTTATCTACCATAAACTGCAATAATAGTGAACTTGCTAGGTAAGCTTCAACAAGTCCAGCTCATTTTTTTCTCCAATTTGTGCTCAGCAGCTTCTATATAAATGCCCTTATTTTACAGATATGGTATGTTTGATGGGCAAGATAAACAATTGTAATATACATTTTTCTTTATTCGCTCTTAGCTAGTAGGATTCATATCCTCAAATTGGCAAAGGTAAAAGGTGGTTATTAAGTCAGGATGATGAAACCCACAAAGGAAATATACACCAGTCTTCTTTATGAGGGAATATGCATTGATATATGGGGTGCTCCAATATAAGATTGAAATTTGTTTGTGTACATCTTTAAGCAAAATATACTAACTTGTTTCTGCTATGCAGGCACATGCAATATTTACCACATGTCTACAATATTCCCAAGTTGGTCATGATCAGCAAGGAAAAATTAGGTAAAAAGCTGATGTGATTTGGAGACAAAAATGTCTAACATGTCATGTTTCCTGAGTTGATTAAGATGGTGTGACTGGCATGGGGATGGCCAAGTGGTTAAAGTGTTGAGCTCTTGGTGCTAAAGGTCCAGGGTTAAACACTTGCACCACTTGGGGCAATACCCAATCCCATTGCCACCTGCAAAACAGTGTAAGTGGTGCCATTAGCTGTGATGGTGCATAGTGTGTCGAGAACCACCCAATAAACAAACAAGATGGTGTGACCACTCAGTTCTGCAGCAAGTGCTTCTTTTCAACTAATGAAGAGATTTACTGTGCATTGTGCTGTATGAGATTGGCTACTGATTACCCGGGCTGCAAAATATGGCACGTTCAACAAGATCTTATTGGGACAGGCAGCCAACAGTGCAGCAATTGGTGTTGGGATGAGTACCTGGTGTAGGTGGGCTGATAATCTACTTACACTTAACACAATTGAAAAATGACAAGAAGAAGAAAATCACAATAGTTGAGAAAAAAAAACTGCAAAGCTAAACAAAGTACACCACATTTGTCTGAGTTGAAAGCTGACAAATTCGTGATTGCACAAAAATATTTGCCACCAAATTCAGTTCAGTGTCCCATGCAGTTTGAAATGCCCAGCAGGGTGGAAAGTGTGGGAGGTTGTTTGTGCCTTTATCATGTTGCATGAACATTTTTATTTTGATTTGATGCTAAAGTTGTCTATGTAGAAAAGGTATATCTTAACACGCGCACTGGAGGGGGGGGGCGAAATCCGCCCACCCCTCCGGTTTTTCGCAAATAACTGCAGATTTTACCGGTCGATATACACGATTTTCGGTGTACCTGCTTAGAAATGAACGGCACGTCGTTTAAAGCAAGAAAAATGGAAATCGGCCGAAAAATGTTCAAGTTAGGGGCCGCTAAAGTAAAAAAATGTTATAGTGCCAGACCACAAAAATCGGCGCTGATGCGCTTCCAGTATACTGACAAAAGGGAAGTGTTCTAGGCAACACAAGCGACTTGTTTGATGCATATTGATATGCTGTATAGTTTCAAGGTCATGTTAGGTCACCAAGGTCAAGTCAGGTCAAGTTCATGACAGGTTAATGGAACCAAACTTGATCAACTGGAATGTTGCCATAAATGCACTACTGGTTGTCATTTGTACTGTTTGTCATTGCGTTTCCATACTTTATTCATGTACTTCACTCCCTTCTCCACCAAGCTGATTGCTCGGAGCTGCCCGACGGAGCAGTCGGGCGGGCGGCCGGTTCCGGTAACTGGAACAGGTAACTGACCTGATAAAGTGGTGCTATATAGGTGACCTAAGGTCAAATGTTGGGTCCAGCATCTGCATTGCATCATTAGTAATGTCCAAAACATCATTGATGCCCATTTTTGATTATTTAAACAATCACAGCGATCCATAACGATGACAAGCCAAGCCACGCAAAACCGGGAAATTTTGCCAATCTGACCTCATTTGACCTTGAAGATATTGACCTAAGGTCACGAAAATTGCACACAATAGAGTTCACTACCGTGCCCATCCACCCTGCGAATTTCGTCCCTCCAGCTTTACTAGGAGCCGAGATCTTAGGGGGGGGGGGGCGGAATCCGCCCCCCCTCCAGTGCGCGTAATTCTCAGAGGCCCTCCAGGGCGCGGTTAAGCCTCTTGATTTTCTTACCTCATGTTTTTTTTTGCATTTGGTAGGTGCACTTGATCTCTTGGGTGCATATTTTTGCCCTCTTGGTGTGTTTCAGTGCTGATTTTTCCATGGCTGGTGTGCCTTGTTGACCCATTTGCCATACTTTTCAGTCTGGTTGATTACTGTGCCAGTTCTTATGAATGCTGAATCACCTGCTAATGCTCCCACCAATGCATATTCCAGGGGTGGCAGATTAGGGATCAGGTTGTCATTTGACTTCCTGTCAAAATTATGGACGTCAAGACTCTCTTTTTGACCCTGGTTTCTGTATTGGCCATTACAAAGGCAGAAATCAAGCTAATCTCCAGAGACATAATGGTGATGACAAATACATTTTTTTGCTTTTATCTCAAACTTTAAATCAATCCAGCATTTTGATGAGTATGTTTAATTACCTACCAGAAAGAAGGTAACCAAGTAAAAAACATTCCATACTGCATCAATATGGTAGTCAAATGTTGTAGCATTAATATACATGAATTAGTCAAATTCCACATTTCTTGCCAATGAACTAGTGTAACTAAACAGCGTTTCCTTGTTTAAGTACACTATGCTAATACTTAGTTATAGTAGCATATGATTAAATACCATGCAAAAATACCTTGTGCAATACTACACATTCAGAGGTGTTGCTTTGTATGCCTTTAGAAGGGCACTTGCCCCTCCAATGTTGAGTTTTCCTCACAATAATTTCAACTTTTAACATGGGACCATATGTGGTGTGCCCCCAATCCATTTGGGCCCACCCACAATGCATTCATGCATTGTGCTCTCTCAATACTTCTTGGAAACCTACACCAGCAATGATGGTGAGGAAAATATCACAACCAACTGACACCATTGTTGTTCCTTTTTAATCACAGTCCTTTACCTGGCTACATAGCATGGATCAAGATCCCAGGCAGGTGGGGGTCAAGAACCCCCTGATTTGGGACCATGTTGATGTTAATTTGTCATTTTCCTTGTTCAATCTGAAAGTATGCACTGGAAGTAAGCACCTGGACCCTCTGGCTTAGTGAGAGATCTCCAGCCTTGCTACATAGTAGAGGTGGAACATAGCATCTAGTTGAAGGCAATCATACAACCATGTTCAAATTACAGGTGGGGTTCAACCACAGGAGCACAGGAGCAAATTTCAAGCTAGAGGGACAAGGCTGTTGCTGTCTCCTATGCTTGTTTCTGTGCCCTTACCCTCCCTTCTAAATAAAAAATGTCATATTTTGGCAACCTTGATTCTCAGGCACAAAAATTACTAATACTTGTTCTTAAATTAAACTAATAATTCATGCCATCTTTGTGGCCCAGGTGTGCATTGATGACCATGATGAGTTTTAAGGGCAGAATATGAGACCCTAGAATATGAGACCATGATGAGTTTTTTCAATAGTGTCCTTGGTTTGAAATATTGCAGATGTTAATGCTAGTTAATGAAATAATGTTAAATAATTATTATAATATGAGAATATAATAGCAATGCCATTTTCTGTCAATCCCTTGACTACCTTGAAAGTGCTCCTACCATTGAAGATGATTGACAGTTAAGCCATTTACAGATTACTCACATTAGCTGTAGGTCAATGTAGGACTGTTACTAATGATTAGCATGTGCTCCTCACTACAAGCAGAACATTTCAATACTTCAGGGGTTTGGCCAATGTCAAACATATGCTGCACAGACAATTACCAGGGTCTGGTATTCTCCATGTGAATATATTTATTTTCAGTACATAAATAAATGTTACAGTACCATTTGTAGGTACTTGAGTTTCATAACTTGATGATGTGCTAAGGCAATTTGATAATATACTCCAGAGGCAAATGCAGTTGGGATTCTGAAGCATGTGCTATCATTAGTAACCATTCATTCATTCAACCAATCATTAGCTATCATTAGTAAGTATATCTCCCCATTGGAGAGGAGTACCCATTCCCTGGTTAGAGCATAGTCCTCCACCAGTAAGGCTCAGCATCACCCTGCTCAATTGCTTTTTTCGGCAGAAAGCCCCCATCATGCTGTTTGCAGGGTAAAATGCACCCTGTTGAAATTTGCAGCCAATGATCCTGTCCATGGAATTTCCTGAGTGTTCTGAATTCCTCAATTCAAAGCATCCCGACATCAAACTTTTCAGAGATCCAAATGCACTTCTCAGATTTGCATATATCTGCAATTTGCAATTTGCATAAGAGTTCCTGATAGCAATATTTCCTTTTCTTCATTATCTTTTGATGCTTTACTTACAGGAAAAATAGATCCTGGAGCAGAGACCTCATCATTTCTTAATGTGCGTCCGATACAGGCAAATATTTTGTTGATGGCAATAATTTAATGCTGAACTATGTAATACCTTTTATTTTCCTGTGCTTATAGCAAGTCTGCCCAGATTCAGGGATGGATATAAGGGAGTGTATGGGTGACTACCCATGGAAAAAGGGAGATGAGCATGCTGCCCTTCCCCTATGATGGTCCTGCTGTCCGTGATAGTGGTGCCATTGACCATGGCACTGTATGAGACACCACTGTTCAGGGACACCATGGTATGGTGAGTTTATTTTGGGTTACCAGATGTATTATTGGTGGCATGGGTGCACATTGCATGTCTGAGGGTATGCCCCTCCACAATAGGTCTTGATCTTATCCATGGTATGTAAATATAGCATTCATTAAATGAAGGCAAGTTCTGAATGTCTTTGATATTTCTTTCGTAAAGCAACAAATAAAATCCAAATGTGGGGAGTAAAAAAATGTATTGATTGGAGAAGGAGTGGAGATGGAGGAGGAGTTGGGAAGATGCTTTCAGAGCTTCACCTGCTCAACTTCGAGTGGCCACAAATTAACATTGGAGGGGAGGGGGCACAGCATCATTGAAGGCTCTAATCAATATTGGAAGTTGGGAAGTAACCTCACCCAAAATGGAAAACATCAGTGTGCATCCTATGCATTTTACCATTTTTCAACATAACAATCATCAGTACTCGTGCCGTGATACGTGAACACTTCGGAGCCTGTCCAATTTTCTCGAGTCCGTGGAAGTACACCTATGATTCAGCTGCAATTCCCCATTGCAATATGCCTAAGATCCAAGTGGCCGTTTTCAGACGATGACCCGGCCCGCTGACGTGACCTGCCTGGCCGGCTGCCTGCTGGCCACGCTGGCGCTGTGCGGTGGAGTGGCCGTCATGTCGATCGACCTCGGCTCCGAGTGGATCAAAGTCGGCGTTGTGTCGGTAAGCGTTCCCCCAGCCCAACCCTCACAAGTTGTCTGATCGTCACCCGGATTGTAAGTGTTCCGGGCCGCGACTCATCCCGGTTATCCATAGCTGTTGTGTGGATTCCAGGGTTTCACGTTGTAGCGAAGTTACCTTCGGACCCCTCTTTAGCAATTAATCGAACAGCGAAATTATGGCTGCACCTGTCTGACTTGTCGTGTCCTGCCGCGGATCCAGCCTGCGAGCGGAAACCTCGGTTCGTCGGTCAGCGAGCCGACCTACGGCGAATGACTGAACACCGTCGCACGCCCCCTTGTCGCGGCGGCATGCTTTGACTAGTCCGTTATGACGGGGTGTCGGACGGCCGATCGGCACCCGCTGTGCCCATGTACATAACGTTTTTATTCCGCCATGTGGTGTGTCACCACTGCACATGTGGGGCTGGGTCCGGTCGAGAGTCGTCGGCCGGCAGCCCCTCTGCGAAGTATGGATCAGTAGCTAGTTCCGGCACGTGAATGGCGCGTGATAGGTATGCCCGAGCGGCGCGCGACTGTCCCTGGTCAGGGCAGACGCGGCTGAGCGGCGGAGGTGACCGGACGGCGCGGGAGCAGCGAAGGTTGACGTGTGACAGACATGGCTAGGCAGCGCGCGACTGTCCCTGTCCCTGGTCAGGGCAGACGCGGCTGAGTGGCGGAAGTGAACGGACAACACTAGAGCAGCGGAGGCGAGCGGACCGTCCAGTTGGACGGGTTACTGTCAAAGTGCCGAGAGGACTTTAGGGCGCTAGTCGTTAATGAACTGTTGGGGCACGAACTGTTTAAAGACAGGCGTCGGTGCATGCCCGCTGTTTCCTCTTGAAACTGTTGTACGCCAGGCTGTTGCCGTTTTGCTAATCATCCGCCCAGTTACAATATAAAGTAACGGCTATTGGATTTGCGAACAAATAGACGCAGAGCGAGAGCAAGTCAAGACTATCACAGCCAGGAGAAAGAACTCTCCTACCACTTACATTCTAGCTAAGAGATGCTCGTTGGCAATATGATTTGTAGCTGAAGCTGACAGGCTTTAGCAACTAGACTACCCTGTCGCCGTTGTATTTTGCGTCGTTTTGCCTCCTATGGGCGATCGTGACAAGTTACTTCTATCCCAGGGTATTGTCCACAGTTGAGTTTTATCTTGGCTTTGGCGGACTCCCGCGTCCACTCGTATTCACTCAGAACTGATGTCCGCTCTCATCTGAAGTCTGTACTGAACCGCTCCTTTGATGACTGCTCAGTTTTGCTCTCGACAGCCTCGGCTCTCAGCTGTGCCATCGTCTCACCGCCGCCATTGGTTCCACGTGGTGTCGGCCCTCGCTCGCGCCCGCTCTGGGCAGCGCGCCGTCACCGACTAACCCCTCCCCTCCCCTCCCCAGCCTGGTATGCCGATGGACATCGCGCTCAACCGCGAGTCCAAGCGCAAGACGCCGGCGGCGATGGCCATGCGTGACGGCGAGCGCACGTTCGGCGAGGACGCGCTCACCACCGGCGTGCGCTTCCCGGCGCTCACCTACCAGCACCTGCTGCCGCTGGTCGGCAAGCGGCTGGCCAACCCGGCCGTGCAGCGGTTCCAGCGCCGGTTTCCACACTACAGTCTCGAGGAGGACCCGGCCCGGGGCACCGTGCTGTTCCGGCACGACACGTGAGTGATTGGCAACGTACCGACGTCGGCGTGCCGTTCGACGTGTCTGTGGGCCATGAGTTTTCAGTATTTGAGGCCACTTGAATCGGAATAAGCCATGCACAGATAACTGGTTAAGGCCAGACAACTCTAACGCACACATTTTGATGCTGAATGCAGTGTGAGTTACATTAAGCTGGCCGGAGTGGTAAAACGTGGAGCCCATCTAGTCGGTGATGAGCGATGGCCAAAACCGACAGAGGATGCCGCGCGAGGTGGCCGGTGGAGGAGCCACCCTCGATGACGCTGACGGCGCTGTTCCTGCAGCGAGACTGTGTTCTCGGTGGAGGAGCTGCTGTCGATGATGCTGACGCAGGCGCGCCAGACGGCCAGCGAGCACACGCAGCAGACAGTGACTGACGCCGTCATCACGGTGCCGGCGTTCTTCAGCCAGGCGGAGCGGCGCGCCGTGGTGACGGCCGCACAACTGGCCGGCGTCAAGGTGCTCCAGCTGATGAACGACAACGCGGCAGGTACGGCCCGGCACGCGTCGCCTCCTCGGCGCCTGTCGGCAGATCAGAACGGGCTCTGTGTCCCCGCGGTCCAACGGCGGGATTGGAAGCTTTGGGCGACACGCGGCAGACCGTGCCTCATGATGGCAGTCATGGTCTGATGTCCGTCCAGGGTTTGGAAAATAGGCTGTTCCTGGACTTTTGGTATCCAGAGCATTATCTGCTCCAGAAAAGTGTCTTCTCATTTTTCTTATGTGGAGGTTGAGTGGTGCTGTTTGTTTGGGCAGTGGCGCTTAACTACGGCATGTACCGGCGGAGCGACTTCAACGGCAGCACGCGCCACATCCTCTTCTACGACATGGGCGCCGACAACACGGCCGCCACCCTGGTCGGCTTCCAGCTGGTGAAGACCAAGGAGCGCGGCTTCACGGAGACAAACCCGCAGCTGCAGATACTTGGATACGCGTGAGTGGCGGTCGGATTGGCCACGGGCCGTTAGTGGCGGTCGGATTGGCCACGGGCCGTCAGTGACGGTCGGATTGGCCACGGGCCATAAGTGACGGTCGATTGGCCGCGGGCCGTCAGTGACTGTCGGATTGGCCACGGGCCATCAATGACGGTCGGATTGGCCACGGGCCATGAGTGACGGTCGGATTGGCCACGGGCCGTCAGTGGCGGTCGATTGGCCACGGGCCGTCGGGGACGAGTGGTCTAGGGGTAAGATGCTCGTCTCACAATCGAAAGATTGTGGGTTCGAGTCTCACCTGTCGCTACTCTTCGCCCGCGACCAATCGGCGTGAGAGATTGGCGACGCTATATGACTCAACGGTCGACGTGTCGTAAAACCAATAACCAACTGGCCACGGGCCGTCAGTGACGGTCGGATTGGCCACGGGCCGTCAGTGACTGTCGGATTGGTCAGTGGCGGTCGATTGGCCACGGGCCGTCAGTGACGGTCGATTGGCCACGGGCCGCGGACGTTGCTTGGGAGCGTTGCAGCTGGTTGGAGTGATAGCCGTGGGCTATTTGGCGAGTGCGTCCGCCAGGCGTCGCAGTCGCATTATTCCTGAGGGTGCATTGATGATTGAGTACGACTTAGAGGTAGAGTAGATGCAAGAGATATGGGCACAATGGGATCAACGATATGGTCGACGTGCCCATATATCCCTAATGACTGACTAATCAAGAGTCGTAGACGTTACTCGAACTCTTTCTGTGGATCCCTGTTTATGGCTCATGGGCCCTCGGCGCCTTGTTAGTGCTTCAGCCGTCGGGGACCATTTCCAGCCGAGACGGCCATTTCCAGCTGGCACAGACATTCCAACTCTCTTGTGCTCACTGCGCTTGCCATCCCTCAGGGTGGACGTCTTCAGGTCTCAGGGACCCTTTCCACACCATCTAAGATACGCATTTTAATTTTTCCTCGGTTCTGTTTATGCTCCTATGCTTCGGGGTGGTGGGGGGGGGGGCTGTTGTGGGCAGTCTCAGTGCGATCGCCTGGACTCTCGAACCAGCCGGAGAAGCGGCTGACCCTTTCGCCCCTCCCTTTGGCTACGCCGCTGCATCAAATCCTAAAAATTGAGAACATCGGCGCCCATAATCGGCGGGATTACCGAGTCCATCCGCGACCAGTCGGTGTGAGAGGTTAGCGACGCCATGTGACCTAGCGATTGAATGAGTCGTAGGTTGCTGTGGTTTGCGGTTGCGATTTGACCTCTGACCATCTGTGTCACCCGGCTCCGCTATTCACGCGCTGTCTTTCTGTGCCCGCCAGCTTCGATCGCACCCTGGGTGGGCTGGAAATGACGATGCGGCTGCGCGACCACCTGGCCAAGGTGTTCTCGGAGAAGAAGAAGACTAAGGAGGACGTTTACCAGTCGCCTCGCGCCATGGCCAAGCTGCTCAAGGAAGCCGAGAGAGTGAAGAAGATCTTGAGCGCCAACGCCGACACCGTCGCTCAGGTGAGGGAGGGGAGGGGCTGAAGCCATTGGTGCGGCGGCGTTTTGACAAACCGGCAGATCCTACAGGCGGGACTGGCTGCCACGGATGCTGAAGACCCGATGGGTGGATGGCAGACGCGAAGGGCGCCAATCACCGTGTGGTGGACCACCGTTAAGCACCAAGGCATCGATGATGGGTCCGTCAGGGTATGCCTGCTTGGACGTGTCTGTGTAGGCCTGGCTGAGACTGAGACGATCAGCGAGCCCCGTGGCTGCCGGATGTTGCGCTTTGCCAGAGGATGCCTTTGTTAGAATGGGGCCGACCCATTATCCACCTTTGACGAGCGATGACTTGCCGAAGCAACATGTGCTTGTGCAGCCTGGTTTGGGTCCGTGCTGAGAACCGCTGCCTCGTATCACATCTGTACCTGTTTGGACAGGTGGAGGGTTTGCTGGACGAGGAAGACTTCCGCCAGGTGGTGACTCGAGCCGAGCTTGAGGCGCTCTGTCAGGATCTGTCTGAACGTGTCACGGCTCCCCTGGAGGCGGCGGTGAAGTCTGCTGGCATGGAGCTCTCCCTGGTAGACCAGGTAGCCACCGCGCACTGACGCCAGTCCGCAGTGCAACCATCTTTGTATGTTCCAAAATACTTAACTATACCGATAATTTCCTCGCGTTTCTCCCGGAGATGTTTTCTAAGATAATTCTGCATAATGCGTATTGGTATCCTACCTACTTTATCTCCGTCATAGATAAAGTATATCATAGATCTAGCCATCCTAGTATAGATCTAGCCATCTCATATATCTAGCCATCCTAGTCGTAGTTCTTAGTACCTGTTTTCCTACCTACGTACGGCCGTGGGATCGTGGGTTGTAACCTGACAACTGGCGGGATTACCGGGTCCACCTGCTTGGTCGGTGTGAGGTTGACGACGCTTGATGGCCTGGTAGACGAATGCTTCGTAGAAGACCCGAGGTTCTCTCGGTAGCGGCTGTGTAACCAATGCAGTCGATGCGCCCCTAAACTCCAATAACCAACCAACCAAGTGGCATACCCACACATCCATTTGCAGTGTGTCGCCTGGCAGTGTCTTACCTTGTACCGTGCCGACAGCTGATCCTGGTGGGCGCCGCCACGCGCATGCCCCTGGTGCAGGATCAGTTGTCGGCGCGCTGGGGCCGCGAACTGGGCAAGTCGGTCAACACAGACGAGGCGGCCGCGCTGGGAGCTGTGTACCGGGCGGCCGACCTCAGCACCGGCTTCAAAGTGATGAAGTTCCACGTCAGGGACTACGTCACACTGCCCGTCGGTGTAAGTGGCGGAGGCTGTGGCCGGCGCTACATTAAGTGCCGGCCCCGCCCGTCTCCGGCTCGCGATGCCATGTGTGCTGTCATTGGACATGCTCTTCCAATTAACTTCGGTTCTTTCAGGGAAGCCTTGTTGCGATATGCCAACGAATATTTGCTGCGTCGGTAACCGTAAATGATAATAGTACAAGCTGGCCGGCAAATTCTCATCACAACTGATTTCTGTTTTTGTCCAATCAGGTCTAGTCAACTGATTCGAAAAGTTTGTTGGCACCAATTCCATCAATAATATGCTACATATATATATATATATATATATATATGTATATATATATATTTGTGTATATGTGTGTATGCCCATATATTATGGATCATCGTATAGATATAAATCGTATCATTTACTACATTAAGTAAATGTGTCCTGAAATATGGTAACACCGAAGCCATAACTGCCAGTTTGGTGGAGCGCCCGTCGTACCTGCGCCAATGTTCACGGTACTGTTCTGCTGCCAGGTGGACTTTGAGCGGGATTCGGAGGACGCCGGCGAGAAGACGCGTCGCAAGGTGCACCGCAACCTCTTCACTCGCGGAAACCCGTACCCGCAGAAGAAGGTGATCACCTTCAATCGCAGCCAGCAGGACTTCGGCTTCGTCGTCAACTACGGCGACCTGTCGCATCTCTCTGAGGAGGACGTCAGGTGAGCGTCTCCGGACGGATGGAGCGCGTGCACGCTGTGTCCGGCCCAACACAGTCTGTGAGGACTAGTGGGGATAGACAGTATACTAGCGTTTGTTTCGTTTTTATGAACCTCAAGCTGTACATAGTGACGGTATTTGATGGTTCGGACCTGGACAAGCTAGGGCATTGATGACGTGTTCGTCCCCGACTTCACCGGACAATCCCGAGAGTGGCGGCCAGTCTGCAGCTGTCGTGACGCGGCTTGGCTTGACCTGGGCCGACCTGCAATGACCTGTCACCGTCTCGCAGTGATACATTATTCGTGAAGTTGGGTGGAATATGCTACTTCCTGAGCACCGAAAAGATATCCTTTCCAAGGATGTATCAACATGGTGTCTGTTCATGTGTGCTTATAAAGTCTCCGTTACTCATTTCTAAAAGTATTTAGTGTATAAGTATATGATTATGCCCAACATTGCAGATTGTGATACACAAACATCTTGTAACACAATTCCAAATACAGAAATTATCTATGATGTATGCTAAGCAATGTTATCTGCTGATACTATGGTATAGCAAGCGTTATCGTTAGTATAGGCATCCTTATCTTAGGTGTCCCACAAATTAAATGAAAATTATGCAACTTTTGAGTACACTATTTTTTTAAAAAAGAAATTTTCAAAAAAAAAAAGAAAAATTTTGGAAATTGTACATAACTATTATGGCTGTTATGTTGAGGTTTGACTGCTGGGTGTTACTTGACAGTGTTGGGGCGGGGCCGGCGATCGCCGGTGGGACGGCGGGAGGTGCGCGCCGGCCCGACTGGGGCGGCCGGGGGCGGGGCCCGCGTGCCGGCGGGGGGGCTCGCGGGTGCGGTGTGCCTGTCCGGCGGCGCCGGCAGCGGTGCCGCGACTGTGGGGGCGGTGCCGTGCGCGGTGAGCTGTGGGGGGGTGGGCGCGGGCCGCCGCGGCCCCCGGGTCCGGTGCCGCCGGCGGTGGAGTTGTGTGGGCGGCCGCGACGGCGCGGCGTGGGCCGGTGGGGGTGTGCGGGGGGGCGGCGCCGCGCGGTGCCGCCGCGCGCCGGACTGGCGGCGGCCGGGGCCGGCGGGTGGCCGGGGGCCTGGGGCGCGCCCGTGCGCTCGACGGAAGCGACCAGCGAGATGACTGTGGGGCGGCTGGTGGTGTCGGTGGCGGCGCGGGCCGCTGCGGGTGGGCGGACGCCGGGTGGTCGGGTGCCTGGGGGGTCGGGTGGACGGCAGAGAGGGACGGCCGTGCAGGTCGGTGTGCTGCCGGTGGCGCGCGGCGCCGTGGCGGGGCGTGGCACTGCCGGCCCAGCGCTGCACCAGAGCGGAGCTGGTAGCGGCGGCGGGGTGGCGGCCGCCGCCGGCCGTCGGCTGTGAGGTGCCGGACGGACATCCCGGCGGGACGGTGGTGGCCTGGGAGCGCCCCGCGAGGTTGGTGGAGCGCGCCGCACGTCCGGCGAGCCGAGCGCCCGGGCTGCGCCGCCGCCGACCGGGCGGGCCGGCGGCGGGGCGGGGCGGGTGGGGGTGGGGCGGGGGTGGCCCGCGCGCGGGGCGTGGCGTGGGGGCGGGCGTTGGGCGTGGTGCGCGGGGGCGGTTGGGGGGGGGGCGCCCCGGGGGGGGGGGGTGGCCCGGCATACAATTGAGTTCGAAGAACTGAAACGATATTTTAATTGGCATGCTTCCCCGACACATTTCGACATCCTACCATACTCGTTTTGCCATCTCACACCTAACGAGAAAAAACCATTATTTTAACACCACTGCTGTCTCGAGGTTGTTGATGGACCTCACCTCGTCCTCAGGGTGGTGGACGGCCTGAACCTGACGTACGTGCTGCTGGACGGCGTGACCGATGTCTACGCGCTTCACACCGGGGACGGCGTCGACGCGAAGGGTCTGAAGGTTCACTTCCACATGGACGACAGCGGCCTGCTAAACCTTACCGGCGTGGAGGCGGTGTTTGAGAAGACGTCTGGCGGAGGCGACGACGACGACGACGACGACCAGTCGACGCTGTCTAAGCTCAGCAACGCCTTCGGGAAGCTGTTCGGTGTAGATGGTAAGCTGAGTCTGCCAGCTGGCGTGGGCTATTGCTTGATGACTGATTCAGCTTGTGCAATTGAGGTTCGTTTATGTATGGTTGTTAAGTTACAAGTAATCACAACCAGTCGGCATATTGGATGGACGATGTTTCGTGCCAATGGTCATGTCCGTGGTCCTTCAAGGGAATCCCGAAGTTCGCTTCACTTGCTGCTTCACAAGTGTATTTTGACGTTAACGTGTGAAAAAAACTGAAAATCGAAACCGAGATTTTGGATATTCAAACATAACATCCTATAACCAACCAAGATCCAGTCCTGGATCATGTGTTGATGTGAATGTTTTCTTGCCACTCACATTCGTATGTCATTTTGTCAGAGAATAAAGACGATGAGAAGGATGGCAAAGCGGAGGATGCGGAACAGGAGGCACCCGGATCAGAAAAGGAAGAGAAAGAGGCCAAGAAAGAAGAGCCGCAGAAAGAGGAAGAAAGGAACAAGTCATCAGAAAAGGAGGCGAATGCAACGGCTGCAAGTAAAGAGGAGAAGCCGAAGATTAAGGTTGTCAAGGTTCCAATTAAGTTCAAGACCACTAATCTAAACGTGGCCGATCTTGAAGGCGAGGCGTTTGAAGCTGCGAAGCAGAAGTAAGCTGCTTGGTGTGTTGCTGTTGGGTGGTGTGGCGCTTGGGATGTCACGTAGTATATCCTGAACATGTGATTTTCCCATCTGTAGGCTGCATAGGGTGTCATTGTTACGCTGTGTGCTACGTGGTTATAAATCGCTCTGTTTGCCGTTTAATGGGACAACGCTTACAATGACAGTTCTGGCTCGGTGTTGAATTGCTTCGTCACAGCCGTGGTTTCGTTTGTGTCCGGGGAATTGAACGTTTCTAGATCCGTACTAATATTCATGTCGGGCGAGGATGTGTGAACATCTTTGAAGTTCAAACATGAAGATATCGTGTACTATATGTCGCAGTGTGCATTTTTATACCTTGTCGGATGAACGCTTGCCTCCTTGAAGCAGGGATTCGAGGTATTGTGCGCTAAGCCTGGCGCCCGGTTGTAAGTGTCATCCGTTGCTGACCGGACCCACTCACCGGGGACGAGTGGTCTAGGGGTAAGATGCTCGTCTCACAATCGAATGATTGTGGGTTCGAATCTCACCTGTCGCTACTCTTCGCCCGCGAACAATCGGCGTGAGAGATTAGCGACGCTATATGACTCAACGATCGACGTGTCGTAAAACCAATAACCAACCAACCGACCCACTCACCCGTCAGGATTGTGGCTCTGGACAAGGAGGACAAACAGCGGAAGCGGCGCGAAAAGGCCCGCAACGCCCTCGAGTCGTACGCCAACGATGCGGCCACGAAGTTGTACGAGGAGCTGTACGAACAGTCGTCCACGGAAGAAGAGCGCCAGGTCATCCGGAAGGCAGCCGGCGAGGTAGGGGCGGGGACGGTGGTCGCCATCCCCACTTAATGAGGTGGAAAAGCAAAAAAATGTGATGTCAAAAGAGTTGCCATTATGCATGATTCCCCACTCGACTTCCAAATTTTCAGGACATTGCCAATGTACATGTGATGAGAGATTCGCACTTACCATGAAACGTTTGCAACGACTGCATTGACTAAGTGCTGATGACATCATACTGGGTACAGGAACATGCTGAAAACCATGTGCATGGAAATGCAGAAAGTCATTTCTTTTCCTTGTTTCTAAATTTCACTATTCAGTTTGAATAGTGTATATTTATGTTTATTTTGGTGATTATGTTTATTTTGACGCGATGATCTCGATGATAATTTTCAGTTTGCTTAACCAAAAAAAAAAGAGAAAAACTTGATTCTCTTCAAGCCCCTAAATTCAATATGTACGAGAATGACACCAAGATGGCTGAACAACACGGAGATGACCTGTTGCAGATATCAGACTGGTTGTACGAAGACGGCTTCGACGAGAGTGCCGCTGTATTCGAGGAGAAGCTCGAGGAGATGAAAAAGCTGACCAAGACGCTGTACGAACGCGTGGAGGAGCACAAGAGTCGGGCTGAAACCGTGCAGGCGCTCAAGGACATGTTGAACGCGACCAAACACTTCCTGATCCAGGCCGATCTCAGCGTCAATGAAACTGTGATTGTCGAGTCGGACGTTTTGACCTTGAAGACGATGCACAACTCGACGAAGGTGGGTAACCTGCTGACGTCCGACCCTAAACCAGACGTCCAGTTGGAGCTAGCGAAGTGATTCCTGAAGTGCGTCTCCAGCTGCCTGTTTGCTGCTAATGGCATTGTGCAATGGCTTGTACCCTTACTAGCCGTGGTTGACGTGTGCACCAATGTTTCTGACCAATAGGAGACTAGCCATTTTCTTTCACTGTCTGTCTGCGTAATTGTATTAATACGAATTCATTATCAATTATTCCGTGACCTAGCAGGCGAACAAGTTTCTCGCGTTGTAGTTTTTGTTATGTTGTACAAACGTCACGCTTTGATTTTGCCCAAAAAAACTTCAAAGCATGCTTTGTATGGGAGTTTAAAACGAAGGTCAAAGTCAAGCGAGACTGATCGATTTGTGTCGGTTTAGTGCGTGTTGAGATGACCCCGTCCCCTGCCTCTACCCCATGTTGGCTTAGCCCCCACCCCCACCCAGTAATTTCCATTTTTAACATCGAACTCTGGGGGGGGGGGGGCATTGGCCCTCCATGCATTGGCCCTTCAGTTATTGTAAAAAATTCACACCTCTGGACTAATTGTTTGATGTTGACTTTCAATATCTCATACTGATATGACATACTGAGTGCATACCCACGTCCTGCTATGGACATAGTGTATAAACAAGAATACTTCTTAATTATAATTTAGCTACCTGCATGCCAGATATACCGAGGCTGCCGTACTTGGTGTTATGCTCCCACCGTACCAGCATCTCCAAATCAACCCTACCTGCATGGTAGACATACCGGGGCTGCCGTGCTTGTTGTGCTCCCGCAGTACCAGCGTCTCCAAGTCCACCCCACCTGCATGGTGTACATACCTGAGCAGCCGTGCTTGGTGTTGTGCCACCGCAGTACCAGCGTCTCCGAGTCCACCCCACCTGCATGGTGTACATACATGAACAGCCGTGCTTGGTGTTGTGCCCCCGCAGTACCAGCGTCTCCAAATCCACCATACCTGCATGGTAGACATACCGGGGCTGCCATGCTTGGTGTTGTGCTCTCGCAGTACCAGCGTCTCCAAGTTCACCCCACCGGTGTGACGAATGCCGGCTACTGCAAGCATGCAGTCGCTGCCAGCTATCAGCTACTCGTGAGTTATTTAGCTCAGTTATTGTAAGTACTCATATGACGTCCAGTTGGACGTCAATCTCTTCACCATATTGAAGCTGATTGGGAATTATCTCACCGGTGGCTGTCTTTTTGGTCAGGAATGGCTGGCGGCGAAAGAGAAAGAGCAGGCGAAAACTCCGCTCACCGACTCGCCCAAGCTGAGGATGAAGGCAATAGCTGAGAAGTATTTGTCACTTGACAGGGAGGCCAAGGTGAGGTTTCTCGGACACATCCTGCTATATATATATATATATATGTGTATATGTATATATATATATATATATATATATATATATATATATATATATATATATATATATATATATACATCTATACATCTATACATCTAAATATATATATATATATATATATATATATATATATATATATATAGATATAGATATAGATATATTTCTACAGTACATTATATTTCTACTTTGGATGTTAGTTGGCTGTCCTGATGTGTGCGATCGCCCGTTACTGATTGGAAAACAACTCGTGTCCATCAGGGGCGGATTCATGAATTTGTATCAGGACACTCGTCTTTAGGGGTAATCAAATGGCTGTTGAGAATCCATCAAAGTGGGGGAGGAGAGTGGGGTGCACTCGAGCGTTGTCTTCGGTATGACCAACGGAATACGATGCGCCCCTAAGCCCAAGTACTCGAGCGTCCTTAAGGAGCACCTTCCTCTGAGGGGGGCACCTTTTGCTGAATACAAATCCGGTTGGGGAGGACGTGTACTCGAGCTTTGAGGGGAAAACCCCTTTTCTCGGCGAGGTGGGGGGTGGGGGGGGGGCGTTCCATCGGGTGGCACATGCCCCCAATGCCCCTTTTATCCGCCCCTGGTATCCATGGGTGGCGTTGTATAAAAACGTTTTTGGTATGTATGCACCATGTATTATTAAAATGTTGGTGGCACCTACAGATTGCCTTCCTACACCTAAAATTGACATGTACGACTGAAGGGTTGCAATGTTCACTCAGCTGAAAGAGCATTAAGCTTGTCCGAAGCTTTCAGTTAGATCATTTTGATAGTGGAATTGATTAAAGAAAGAACGTCTGGTGTTACTGGATCATAGGTGCGGGAGCACGAGACACTTACCCCGTTTACTTGAGCGACGAAACTTCTGAATACGGTGCGATTAGAAGACAAACGCATGCAGATATCGCTCTGGTTAACAGGATTCTGACATGTCCGAAGCATCTGAAAAGCTTAGCAATATTTATTATACATTCGCATCGTATTCGGAAGTTTCACTACTCATGTAAACTACTTACTTTTCAAGTGTCCCAGTTGCGTGCATGCGATGCATGTACTCCATACATGCGATGTCATCTCGCTTCTTCAGGGGTAGTGATCGGCCCTTGATTGAAATGGGACTGCTATGAAGGAGATACAGGCTGTTATGACACCGAAGATGTTTGATCAAGCTGGTGAGAGGGGGGGGCTGGTATGAAAGAGGTATGGCTCAGCACACTGGAAGGAAGATGAAGGCCTGAGCATGGTGCGGAGTGAGGTTCAAATCCAACCATATTCAGAAATTCAGTATAATAAGCCAGTAAATGAAATCTGTCCAGTAAATAATTGAAATACAGTCAACAAACGTGGCTTGAGACGGTGCAGTGTTTTTTTTGTCGTCGGATGTTCACACATGTTCAGAATTTCAGTTGGGCAATTTCAATTGAGGCGTAAGCCATAGGACATAGACATCAGACGCATGAGGCACTAGACATTGAGACGTTTCGAGTTCGGGTACTTGTAGAAGTGATAACACTTGCTGTTTTCCTGAGTCGCATGTTTCGTTTTATGTGACTGACCATATCCTCTACAGTACGTGGTGAACAAAATTAAAGCCGGAGCGGCTCGCAAATTAAGGGAAGAGTCGGACGCCAAGATCAAGGAGACAATGCGAAAGCTGGAGGAAGAAGAGAAAGCGAAAAAAGCGGCCGAGGCCGGTGAGGAATTTGAGCGTCTGAAAGTGGCTGCCTGCACGATGTGTGATTGGCGTTTTAAACATATAAGCGAATTAATATCGACACTACAGACGACTTTGTACTTGGTCATGTTGCTTTTTGTTTTCTTGTTTGCCTTTATTGTTGTCATGAGTGGCTGAATTAAGTTTGCTGAAGGCTGGACATTCCGCAAACGCTTTATGTGATACGAAGCGCTGCAGTTTCAGCCCGTTTTGACCGATAATTGCAGCTCTGCAGCTTCGGCTCGCTCTGGCGCTTATGACGTTTTCATATTGCACTCGACTTGTATTGCTGGTGTCCAGCACACATGTGCGGATTATCCTTCCTGTGGTGTTGCGAGGAAGTGATCGGCTGTGTGCGGTGTTTGCTGATGAGGGCTGTCCGTGTGGCGTGTTCAGCCCACTAACCCGCTCGTCTCGTGGTCCGGTCCGAATTACAGCCGCCAATCTGACTGAGGAGTCGTCTCCGACCGACCTCTCCGACGGGACGAGCTCCACCGAGGCAGGGGATGTTGCCGCGGCCGACACTGACGCTGTTGCCGAGGCTGCTGCTGAGGCTGCTGCCGGGGACGCTGGTGGGCCGGATACCGAGGGCGCCGCGCAGGGCACTGACGAGGGGGCGGCCGACGGCGGCGCCTCGGCCGGTGCGGAACAGCCGGCCGCCGACACGGCACCGTCCGAGAACCACCCGGAGTCGGACAAGAGGAAAGGTGGGTGACGCGCCACCGACACGGCAGCCGGGGCCAACTCTGGCCGCCCGGACTGACGTTCGTGTCCGATTGTGTCCCGAGTTGTTGAGTATGTCTGGGTGTCAACACAGCACCGGGTGCAAGTCTCGTGTCTCAAGATCGGCGTGTCTAGACCAGACCCGTCAATTGTGCAAGAGTTAGACAGGAAAACTGACATACACGGAACGGTTATAAGCCAAGGGTATATGCAACATGATAATATGGTATAACATTGCAGGGTTGATGGTTCATTGCGAATGAATGCATGAGAGGTGGTAATTAGAAATACTGACACTACGTTCGATAAAATGTGTTCTAAGTTCTGTCGTTCATTGCCTCGCTTCACGTGGTTTTTGTGTCATTTCAAATTAAATTTGGTATGCCTCCTGCATCTTTGAAGTTTTGTTTTTCTAATCCATCATCAACTTATTGTCTTTTCTGTTTCGTTTTTAAGTTATTACAATCATTTTCAGCATTGGCCGGGCGAAATTTTCTCCAGCGATTGACCTCTCTTCATAAAGGTGAATCCAATATATATTGTATTTGGTAGCACATTATACTTTAATTTCCATGTACATTAGCTGCCCCCTCCATGCAAGTGAATGGTGAAGATATGGTGATGCGAACCATCTTGCGATACCTGATGAATGTTGGGTGCAGGGTATATGGATAACGGCGTGTAGCAAGTGCCAGCAGCACATTCAAGACCTTTTAGCCATACATTGCCAACACTCGACAGCTACAGATCCATGTGCCACTAAAGCTCTTGCATGAAGGCCTACTCTGCATGAGGGAGGTTCTTCTGGCGAAGGTCGACTGATAGTGCTATACTGATCGCGTATAGAAATAGGCTGGCCCCGCCTGCCATCTTCTGGGCGGTGCTTCGTAGGTAGTAAGCGCTCGTGTGATGCATTGCTTCGTGTGCGTCTCACTTTGCTAATGGCGTATTGATGAACCGGTGGCGGCTGTCTTTCGCGCTGGGGAAGTGGGTAAGGTGTACTGACTTGGTGAAAGGCTATCCTTAGTTGGGGTTGTGGTGGGTGAATGGGCGAGGCTTACCGACCTGGTGGACGGCTATTCCAAGTTGAGGCTGTGATTTGGAAATGGGTGAGACGTGCTGACCTGGTGCATGGCTATCCCAATTTCAGGTTGTGATTTAGAAATGGGTGAGACATGCTGGCCTGGTGGACGACTATCCTAAGTTGTGGTTGTGGTGGTTAAATACGTGAGGCGTACTGACCTGGTGGAAGGCTATCCTTAGTTAGGGTTGTGATGGTTAAATACGTGAGGCGTACTGACCTGGTGGACGGCTATCCTTAGTTAGGGTTGTGGTGGTTAAATACGTGAGGCGTACTGACCTGGTGGACGGCTATCCTTAGTTAGGGTTGTGGTGGGTAAATAGGTGAGGCGTACTGACCTGGTGGACGGCTATCCTTAGTTGATAACGAGTTAGCAATATATCCCGTACGGAAGACGCCCGGTCGACGCCTCGTGTTTTGTCAGTGTCTCACAAGTGCTTTTGTGTCGGCCTGTGTTGTGTTGCACTGTGTTGTGCCGATGTTGTCTTGTACAACTGTAGCCGATAACGGCTGGTCCGGGAGCAGACTCGTCGTCTGAGCTGACGTTCACTCGCTTTGAATGACGAAGTGATAGGCGTTGTGTGACCTATGCAGTCGGTGCTCCCATACACTGGAATAACCACCGGTCAGGGCACGTGGCGAGGCGAGGAAGGTGACTGCTCCGGTTTAAATACGTCCAATTCATATTTTATTTCATCAATGATTGGTGTGATGACTGTCGAACTCGCTCCGTCGTGTGTTCCGCCTATGAGTGCGCCGTCTAGTGGGAAATGCGCAGGTGAAGGGAGGTCCAGGTGCGCCTGGCCCTGCACGCCGATCTAGACGACTGGAGGTGATGTGCGAATCCGTAAATGCGAGTGTGCATGGGAGCGGAGAGGGGCGGAAGTGAATTCGTGGAGCGGTGTGCATCCAAAAACGGTGTGCATGTCGAAGTATCAGTTGGCCGAACATGTCTGCTGAAGTTGGCGTGCCGTTAATCCTGATCATTCAGTGAACCGCAATGGCCGAGCATCGTCACTTGTTTTGCTCCCGGTGATCTTCCAGTGGAATTGTCCTATTCGTGTGGCGCTCGGTGGTGCAACGCTCTGTTACATCTCAGAGATACAGGACAGGAGATGTCCAGGCTTAAAAAACGGGCAGGCTGCTCGTCACCGATGTCGGTTCTAGCCTGCTGGCGCTCTACACCTGTACCTTTCGGGTGTCGGAGCTGGTGGAAAGAGTCGAGACACCGCCCTATTGGAAGCATTCGGGTTTATAGTTTCCCTTCAGATCGGTTGGGTGTTTTCGTACCGGACGCATTTAATTGATGTTCTCGTGCAGGGCATTTTAACCCGTAGGTGTATGTGGTTTTGTGTGTGTCGGTGCACGCTCGCACTACACAGTCTCAGGAATTCGTTTTCTTACAGCTTTTATTGAGTCATTTTCCCCCTCCACTCTCCAAGATGGTTAAGTTTCCCGCATTGGAAATTAGCATGGGACGCATGGAGCTCATTATTCACAATACTGGGTAGCTGATGCATACGTTGCTGCCACCCCTCGTAAAACGAGAGCCGCACGTCGGCTGGAGATTCGACTAGGCCATGCGCGATACTAAGCCACGCAATCATATCGGAACTGGAGCGGCAGGTCGGCGGTAAAGCAT
Source organism: Ashinkailepas kermadecensis (assembly GCA_034440615.1). Taxonomy (NCBI): domain Eukaryota; kingdom Metazoa; phylum Arthropoda; class Thecostraca; family Neolepadidae; genus Ashinkailepas; species Ashinkailepas kermadecensis. The sequence continues at coordinate 37,807 of JAOTOM010001064.1, forward strand.
CCGTGGTGCGTGCTTTCCGGCTCATTGGTGGATATTGTTGTAAAGGCGCGCATAGCACCATATCGCCTCCGAGGGACCAATGCGTCAGCACCATTTCTTCCTTTTTGCATGCGCCTTTTCAACACCAATGCGAGTGTGCAACGCCCGGCGTTTGAGTTGTAGTTTCGAATCCTGGATTTCAAGAGGATATTTTGTCGGGTCGTTAATTTCAGAGAAAATATTTTTTTATCAGCACAACAATCTCTTTTTTGTACTTTAAACATTATGGCATGCATCCGTGCAGTTTTGATTTTAGGAATAATGTAAGGGGAAAAATAAGTGGAACAGAAATCTAAGAATGTGAAATGTAACCCTACTTTTTTCCCTAATTACATTTCTTACCTTCGTACTTACCACTACTGTAAGTGGAATAAAAGACAGTCTAAGAACGCACGGATCTGCACATGTTAGTTAAAAAATTACGGAAGCTACACCATTTCAACGTTTTTCATTGCACTATCCAACCGTTCAGGTAAAAAGAGACCATTCTTTTCCCGAGTACGCAATGTTCTAGATGGCATAAGTCCAGTAGACCACTATTTCCTCAACCCTCGCAACGCCTTCGGAAAGTTGTCACCAAATACATAGCAATCGGCATAGCAATACCGTTACACACAACCACCTCTTCGTATTGCTGAGTGTCATCCCATCTAAACAAAGAAGCGTGGTGGTGCTGCGGAAGTTGTGCAGACATTGTTATTGTGTCATCCGGACACGTCGACTAACGATGTTCTCGTAAAACAACTTTTTTTATTTGGGAAGTGCAATGTCTGCATCGCGTGCCATTGATGTCTCCTCGCGCTCGTGAAGTATGATGAGAAAGCCCTCGGCGAGCGAGCATTTGCATCTGTCTAGTTTTGAGAAATACCAACACCTTCCATGTCCCCACGTGTCGAGTCACGTGTCGATTATCTGTCGACTCACGTGTCGATTATCTGTCTAGTCACGTGTCGATTATCTGTCGAGTCACGTGTCGACTATTTGTCGAGTCACGTGTCGATTATCTGTCGAGTCACGTGTCGATTATCTGTCGATTATCTGTCGACTCGTGTCGATTATCTGTCGAGTCACATGTCGAAGTCGGGATGTAATCGCTGATGTTTCAGGACGATATGCTCATCCCTGAAGTTGTGGATATTTAACGGTAACTAGCCCGGGGCGGAGCACGCGACGGCGAGAACGCACGAACACCTGCCGAATGTTCAGCTGATTTCCTTGTGGCGGAAGCTTTCCATACGGCATTCCAAATGGCAGTTCCCCGCTGGTGTAGCACCGCGAATCACGCCTTCTATGCATTTTTAACGCAATTGACGGGGTTTAAGCAGATTTATTGATCTATCGTATTTATCGTATCTTATTGATCACAAACCATCTCCATTTCATGTTATTGTCCTGATTTTTTTTTGTGGGGGGCGTCGGTAGCTCAGTGGTTAAGCTGAGCGTCTGGCAAGCCAGAGGTACGGGGTTCGATTCCCCGCGATGCCCGCCTTTCCTGCCAGGGCGAGAGGCAGGCGACGCCATATGGTCTCAGCTGCTGAGTGCGTCGTAAAGCCACAATCCAATCCAAAATCCAATCCTGATTGGTTTTGTACTTTGCTGCCATTCCATGTCATCGTGTTTTTGTGTACGTTTCGTTTGAACTCCCGAATTACTTGTCACATATTAGTCATGGGCCCAACCTCGCCGAGGCAGCTGACGCGGCGGCCACTGCGCTGCTGCCGATCTGGACTGCTGTGTCGGAGCGCTGTGCAGCTGTCTGAACTGCTGCCGAGGCTGGTGTTCGGGGGGGGTGCTGCTGCTGCTGCGGTGGCCACCGTCGACCGACTGCCGGAGAGCTGCCGCGTCCGTAGCTGTACCTCCACTCACGCCGCGATCCATTGCAGATGTCGTGTCTGCCGACAAGCACCAGGAGCTGTAACACCAGTTCTTCATAGGCAATTACCACAAGTGGCGTCTTCGAGACGCCGGACAGACCGCGAACGCTGGTGCCGCGCTGCGCCGCCCGGCTTCCCTCTGCAGTGCTCCCCGCTCCCCAACCCGTGCTGCTCGCCTGCGCCTGACATCGATGGCTTGAGTGCACGCGCGGGTCGTCCGTACAGGAAGGCTGCTCGTACGGCAAGTGTACGCAGTTGTTTGTGCGCACGCTGCGGTGATGTCCGTGTTCGTTGTCTGCGGGACAGCGTGGGCTACATCTCTCTCTCTCTCTCTCCATGTGGCACGTCTTCACAATGCTGTGCCCCAATTTCCCGATTGGCGGCGCGGACATCCCTCCCCTGTGTGACTCCATTGGCCCGCGCGGTGCGCAGAGACCGGCCGGTTGTCGGCCGGTCGGTGGGCCCCCTCCGGCTGCGTCACGACGAAAGATCAGCAAGTGACGTACGAACTCCACTTCCGGCTGCGTGGGGCACCTAGCCTCCCGCGATAGCATGGCTGGGCGCGTTTACCGATTAGAATGGTAGCCGTGAAGAGTAGATGATGGCTTGGTGTGGTTGCTGCTGAGGGGATTAGTTTGTGTAGTTGGTTGGCTGGTGGTATCGTTTCTGGTGGAGAATCTGGTGCGTGATTATATTTATTTGTTATCGGTTATGTTTACATTCCAAGGCTATGAATCTGTTTTGTCCTTGGGATAACTAGAACATCACACAAACACCCATGGTTCCGCTTGACGTGCGTCCTCTGGTATTGGCACGATGTGTAATCTGGACAGGAAGGTGTGAAGTGGTGCAGGGACGATGAGTGAATGCGTTGTCGCGGGGTGTGTTCGGCGCGTCTGCCTTGTCGAAACTGCGGCGCAGTATGGTCGAAGCCCGTGTCAGTCTCGCCGTGATACCTTAACCGACGCAAATTGGTCGGATCGTGATATCGTACCGATACGGCGCCAGCAGGTCGGCTTCGCTGGCCGCTTCCACTTTTTGCACCTGTTTTGGGCTGTCGGTTAAGTTAACTTTCTGCGATGCGCGCGAGCGCCCGTGCGGTCGTGTTGGGGTCTCTTGTTGGATGTCACATTGCACTGCATGAACTCAAAGTTGACTGTACTGACGTTGTCCACTTATACATGCATTCGGACTGTGACGGCTATGAATATACGCACCAACAACCAGTGGTACAATAGGCGGCTCTCGCCGTGTTGACACCGTGAGGGGCGGCAATGAAAACCCTGGGGAGAGAGGAGTGCAGTTAATGAACTGTTGCATCTGCTTAATATAACGAAGAATGGCTCTTAGATGCTCCTGGGTTTTAGACACTGTGTGTAAATAAAATATATATACGACCTTCAATATACCAGGAGGTGCTGAGTTGACATCAAAAGTAACGATAAAGGTTGTACTTTATTGCTCAACGTTTCGGCCAGGGGCCATCGTCAGAAGTGATGAAAAAAGCTCAAGCTTAAACAATTGAGAAAATCACGCGGGAAAAAAAGCGTGCAAAAAGACACGTGGAATGCAGAAAAGCCTCCTCAGTGGTGCAGACACTCCAGAAACTCTAAACCAGAAACAAACTATGTCAAGAAGGAATCCTCTGAGGAAGCCCGAGCCGATGGTCCATATACATATCGTTGCATACACTCACGCACATATATAGACATATATCCAATATAACGCGTAATACATACTATATGTAATTTATGTTTATGTAATTTTATGTGATATACCAAGACGTCGTTTGCGTGTTTAGTTGCGGCCGTAGATTACGTATATGTAGAGATTCGAGGACCTTCAGATCAGCGTTGTCCCTGGCTGTTGCTAGAATTTCTACTTTGAAGTTTGTGTTAGTGTCGCTGTGTTCCATGTTAGAATGTTTGTCGATCATGTGTTCGCCTAAAGCACGAGTCTCCTCCGATACTATTTCATGCGAGCGGAGCCTTGCGAAGATGACTACTCTTTTCCTGGAAAACGGATACCCAGCACATCGGGTACACTCCGCCGCTCGTGCTGTTCACCCTCGCAACAGTAGTAGGATAGGTAGGCAACGTCCGCATCAAGCGGGTAGCAATCCCAACTATGTTTACATGAGACTTCCTTTTGTCGATGACCAACTATGTCGACAGGTAAACGCAGCCATCCGTTCGTCTCATCTAAACCATGTTAGGGTAGCCTGGACTAGCGGACCTACGCTGAAATCTTACCTGGTCCGCTGAGCCCTGGAAATGCCGCCATGCCCTGCTGGTAGGAGAACGTGCCACACCTGTATCAACGGGCTCAAAGGTAGATTCACACGGAAAAACGTAGTTTACAAAATAACGTGCAATCGCTGTCTTGGAACATTCTATGTCGGTGAAACCAAACGTAGCATCAGGGATAGGTACAATGAGCACTTGGGAGATGCCAGACTTCGGAGAGCATACACTCCTTTAGGCGAACACATGATCGACAAACATTCTAACATGGAACACAGCGACACTAACACAAACTTCAAAGTAGAAATTCTAGCAACAGCCAGGGACAACGCTGATCTGAAGGTCCTCGAATCTCTACATATACGTAATATACGGCCGCAACTAAACACGCAAACGACGTCTTGGTATATCACATAAAATTACAGAAACATAAATTATATATAGTATGTATTACGCGTTATATTGGATATATGTCTATATGTGCGTGAGTGTATGCAATGATATGAATATGGACCATCGGCTCGGGCTTCCTCAGAGGATTCCTTCTTGACATAGTTTGTTTCTGGTTTATAGTTTCTGGAGTGTGCATCACTGAGGAGGCTTTTCTGCATTCCACGTGTCTTTTTGCACGTTTTTTTCCCGCGTGATTTTTTCAATTGTTTAAGCTTGAGCTTTTTTCATCACTCCTGACGATGGCCCCTGGCCGAAACGTTGAGCAATAAAGTACAACCTTTATCGTTACTTTTGATGTCAACTCAGCACCTCCTGGTATATTGAAGGTCGTATATATATTTTATTTGCACACAACTTGTTGCATCTGCTTCAGCTTGCTCGAGATTGCTGATAATTTTAGGATGTTTCGCGCAACGTCATGAGCCCAACACTGGCGGATGTAGTCCACGAGCTTAAGGGGAAACTTCGGCGCCAGCCTAACCGCATCCCCTCCCCCGTTGGTGTACCTAGCATTTGCGTCGGGAGGAGTGCAAACGAATTTGGAGGTACCGGACGTACCCAGTTTTTTAAGTCGCCTAGTTTGAACCACGATTTTTCCAAAGGGGATCATTAAAAAAACATGACATTTTTTTGTGTGTGTGGGGGTGGTACAGCCTAACACCATCGTTTCTAAGTAATCCGATTTCAACCTCCTCTCCCTGTACGAAGGGCTTCTTCTGCTATCTCTTGAACAGTTAGCTTGCACGACTCAAATTACACCGGTGTAAATTACCTAAAAATGTAATGTTCTTCAATTTCAATCAATAGCAACTGGACATCTTGTTCGTGCACGTGGACACTCGCCTTGCGCATTCGTTGCATTCGCCATTCGTCGTGCGTTTCTGTGGTCTCTGTGATTTCTGCCAGTCCCTTAACGTTATGATATTTCCTGTCATATAATGGCCTTGTGCCTTACTTTCCGGTAGAAAATTAATTCGGATACCTCTGTAAACTTTTATTTACCACATCATTTTGTCTAAATATTCTCCCGGATTGGGTACTGAACTGCGACGAGCGCTGATTTGGTTTTTCTAGGGACCGTTGTATTTTTTTATATTTTTTTTTACTTCTGTGTTTTGTGTCCGGCGCAATTTATTATTCTGCCAGCCCGATTTTGAGACCCGATGTCCTTATGCACTTGTTTTTCTTGTGGGCTCATGGTGCTTTTAAGAGACCGGTGCGTTTTCTAAGTCGCTGATGTGTTTATTTAATGCCCCAGTGCGTTTTTGTATGACCATGGCGCTTTTTGCGGGCCACGGACAATTTTTGAGTCTACCATGCCTTCTCCGGGGCTACAGTATGTTTTCGGGGTCCTGGCGCGTTTTGAGGTTTTCCCGTGTTTCGTAGGGCTTCCTTGTGCTTATTTAGAGCCCGATGAATATTTTACAGCCCTGAGTCCTTTTCCCGGTCTTGGTGCGCCTTGGTCCCGGTATGTTTTCTGGCTCCAGGTGGCATTAAGGGCTTTGTGGTACTTATTTAACAACCCCGACTGTATTTTTTGCCCTCGGCGGCGATTCGCATTAGGCCCTAATGCGATTTTGAAGGCAACGGCGCGAATTGTCTGAGTGCAGGATCGATTTTTTCGGGGGATCGACGCGGGTTTTCTGGGATCGACGCGATTTTTTTATGGATCCGACTATTTCTGAATGCCTGGCGTGATTTTTAGGGCTCCAGAGCGATGGCCCCGGGTTTTATGTTGTGTGGCTACTGCTTGATTGTTCCTTTCCACGATTTAATGTTTCACGTCTCGTTGCGATTTTTTTCCGCCCCCGCTGCACTGCTTTGGGCACCGATGCAAATTTGCGGGGCCCCAGGGGCATTTTGGGAGCTCTGATGCGATTATTGGGAGCCCTGGCACGATTTTTGGGCCCAGGCCGATTATGTTTGACTAGCGCATTTCAGGGCCCCCACGTGCGATTTTGAGGGCCACATGGGTCATTCTTGCTGCTCCAGAGCGATTTTCTGGGCCGGGGATAATGTCTGGGGTCCCTGCTTGCTTTTTCAGGTCCAGGCTCGATTACCAGGCACCAGCATGATTGCTTTAGGGTCCCAGCACACTTTTCGGATCCCGTGCATACATGGCAACGACCAAGCATATACAGCTACCTCTTTTTGTATGTATTTGACCGATGTAGACCATGGTTGACTGTCCTAAACACATGCCAACGACACAACTGACACAGCATTGCAAGCGCTTCCCAAGCAGCAGGAGGGTCTTGTTTTGTTGTAGTTGCTGCCCACGGTCAGCATTCCCAGTAAACATGCCGATATCGGCCCGCTGTTGGCATGTGTCGGGGCGAGCTCAGCATCTCGTCAGCGGCATGCCGACATCAGGCCGCTCCCGGCCCGACATTGGCAATCTTACCTGGAATATCGGCACAAGTCGGGTTAGGTTCGGCATATTAATGGTGGCCAGCCGACGTCGGGCCGTTCTCAGACCAACAGCGGCAAATTGATACCGATAGCGGGGTAACGATATCGGGCCATCGTCGGGTCGACAGCGGCAGGAGCGTATTAAAAAAATTGACATTCACCGCGGGGCATGAATTCAAAGGGTGCTGGCACATCGTTATGGCATGGGTCCAAACCGGCCCGAAGTTGGTACCGACATCGACCAAAGCACAAAACTTTGACGAGGTGCACTCCGACATCCCACCCATTGAACATGCCGACAGCAATCTGACGTCAGCCCGATGCTCGGCCCTACGTTGGGCCGCTGTCGGGACGCTAGTGATCCGCCGTCGGCTGGCAGTGGAATGTTCGTCCATGCCGACATGCAGCCGACACCCAGCCGACATGCAGCCGACGTGGGGTCGATGTCGGGCCGCTGTCGGGCCGCTAGAGACCTGCTGTCGGCTGAACAGTGGATTCGCTCATGCCGACATCAAGTCAACACTGAGACAGATTCAGCGCAGATCCTGCCGAGATCCATGCCCACGCCGCTACCCGACCGACGTTCCCCCGCTATCCAGCCGACTCCGAAAAGACTGCTGAAATGAAATTTGCTGGTGACTGCTTGGCAGGAAGTGCTATAAGATTATTTATCTGCTATGAATTGAAATATGAAAGCTGTAGTCTGGGGTAACTGGAGGTATATGGTGAAATCATTAACCTACATATATTAACTAGGCCAGCTTCTTTACTTCCCACACAATTCCCTTGACGGCGCCGCAAAGGCCTCGAGCATTTCCGGTGCATAATTCATTTGAAGTCCCGTCTCGTTCTGTCTGTCGGAGCTAGAAGCGAAAAAAAGGTGAGATCGTGCCGTGCATGGGGGTGTATCAATTTTGTATGTGGCAGCAAATCGAATCCGGATTTTATCCGGAAACCGGATTTCATTCCATTTTAAAGCATTTTACTGGTAAATGTCTCATAGCACTGACAAATAATATATAAGACGTTTGCGTCGCGATTGTCTGGTCGATTGTATCTTGCAGTGTTCTACAGTTTTAAAAACCGCACAATGTGTCGTTAATGAGCCTAAACGAACGCATAGACGATCATCCTAACCTTTCCCAGAATTTGTCAACATATTTTCCCCAAATGTATGGACTATCTGACACTCAATTTATTTGGAGCTGTCAATCCCGCTTATGTGAAATTGAGTTGGGTATGTATTAATTCCGTATTATTCTTTTCGTAATCATCTTTAAATTTGCGTCATAGATGCCGCCCAGGTGAAGTTTGGGGCTGAACGAAGAAGATGATGATGTTAGCGAAGAACAGACAGCGGATCAGGGAAGCTGATATCAACATGGCTCCACAATACCCCTGACAGAGTACCGGCCACATAAAATGCCCGTTTGAGATCAATCGCGAGTGAGGAGCTTGAGAAGGTGCCTAATGGTACGGTATCTGTGAATAACGGCTCTGATTTGACTGATGACAACATGCAGTTGTTCTGCCAATTAGTGGCAAAATACAGTTGTTCTGAGAATCGGTTTTTGAGACCAAATGCATTCGGCAAGGCGAGGGCGAGCGTCAGCTGGATAGCGGGGAAACGTCGGTTGTATGTCGGCATGGGCGGACATTCCACTCACCAGCCGACAGCGGGCCGCGAGCGTCCCGACAGCGACCCGACAGCGGCCCGACATCGGCCCCACGTTGGCTACATGTCGGCTGGGTGTCGGCTGCATGTCGGCATGGGCGAACATTCCACTCATCAGCCGACAGTGGGCCGCTAGCGGCCCGACATCGGCCCCACGTCGGCTGCATGTCGGCTGCATGTCGACATAGGTGGACATTCTACTCTCCAGCCGACAGCGGGCCGCTAGCGTCCCGACAGTGACCCGATGTAGGGCCGATGTCGGGCCGCTGTCGGCATGTTCACTGGGTTGCCTCCTCCCCAGTGAACATGCCGACAGCGGCCCGACGTCGGTCCTACATCAGGACGCTAGCAGCCCGCTGTCGGCTGGGGAGTGGAATGTCCGCCCATGCCGATATGTAGCCGACACTCAGCCGGCGTGGGTCCGAGGTCGGGACGTTAGCGGCCCGTTATCGGCTGGGGAGTGGAATGCCCGTTCATGCCGACACAGCCAACGTTTCCTCGCTATCCGGTCGACGTGTCCCCGCTATACAGTCGTCGTTTCCCAGCTATCCAGCCGACGGTCGCCCTAGCTTTGCCGAATGCACCTGATCTCAACAACCGATTCTCAAAATAACTATTTCACCGCTATCTGACAGAACAACTACATTTTGTCATCAGTCAAATCCGATCCGTCCTTCAGATACCGTTCGCTTGGGGGCGCAGACGCAATTGGTGCACCCCCATGCACAGCACGATTTCACCATTTTCCGGTTTCTAGCTCTCCGACAATAGAGCGAGATGAGACTTCCAAGGCATAAAGCACCGGAAATATATCGAGGGAATATCTCGATCCCTCTGCGACGTACTTATGGGAAGTGTGTAAGAGGTAAAAAAGTTGGCCTCGCTAATATATGTAGGCCAATTATTTCACCATCTACCTTCAGTTTCCCCACTCTGCAGCTTTTATATCTAAATTGATAGAAGTCAAATAATCGTACAGCACTTCCTGCCAGACAGTCACCAGGAAATCTCATTTTAGCCGTCCTTCCAGCGTCGGATGGATAGCGGGAGAACGTCAGCTGGATAACGGGGGAACGTCGGCTGGATGGCAGGGACGTCGGCCAGATAGTGGGGGAGCGTCGGTCGGATAGCGGTGTAGATATGGATCTGGGCAGAATATCGGCTGAATCTCGGCTCAGTGTTGGCTTGATGTTGGCATGAGTGGATGAACTGTTCAGCCGACAGCAGGTTGCTAGCGGCCCGACATCGACCCGATATCAACCCCGCGCTGGCTTCATGTCGGCTGCATGTCGGCTGCATGTCGGCATTGGCGGGCATTCCACTCCCAGCCGACGGCGGGTCGCTAGCAGCCCGACAGCGGCCCGACATCGACCCGACATCAACCCCACGGCGGCTGCATGTCGGCTGCATATCGGCTGCATGTCGGCATGGGAGGACATTCCACTCAGCCAACGGCGGGTCGCTAGCGTCCTGACAGCGGCCCAACGTAGGGCCGATAATCGGGCCAACGTCAGACTGCTGTCAGCATGTTCAATGGGTGGAAGGTCAGAATGTACCCCGTCCAAGTTTTGTATTTTGGTCGAGGTAGGTGCCAACTTTGAGTCGGTTTGGACCCCTCGCATAACGGTGTGCTAACGCCCTTTAAAACCATGTCCCGTGGTGAATGTCTATTTGTAAATACGCCCCTGCCGCTGTCGACCCGACGGCGGCCCGATATCGTCACCCCGCTATTGATATTAATTTGCCACTGTCGGGACGACAACGGCCTGGCGTTGGCTGGCCGCTATTGATATGAACTTAATTCGACATAAGGCGATATTTGAGGTCAGTTTGCCGATGTAGGACCGAGAGCAGCCTGATGTCGACATGCCGCGACCGAAATAACGAAATCGACCCGGCACATACCAATAGCGGGCCGCCATCGGCATGTTTACTGGGTTTCTTCTATTTTTCGATTTGTTCCAGCCGCAGGGGACGTCTCGTAAGCTGGCCGTCCCTGTGATGCTGATGAAATTCGTGCATGTTATTGTTGTCGTCTGCTTAGTCATGCCTATGGGCCTTGTATGCTTAGTCATGCGCATGGACATTGTGGGCCTTGTGGCCCACAATGTCCCAATAAACATGCCGATGTCGGCCCGCTGCCGGCATGTGTCGGGCGCAGGGACGTCGATTTGTATCCTTTTGTGGGGGCCGTGGCCCCACCAATGTTGATCTTGGCCCCCCCAATGTTGATTTGGGCCCCCCCAATAACCTATGCTATTTTATGCTGATAAGAAAGCTAAAGGGAAAACATGAAAAACACCATGCTAGGTAAGTAGAAACATTGATGTTAACCAGCACATTTTGTACTGAAAAGAAACAGATTTGGATTAGATAGTGGACTGACCCTCCACTTTTTGCTGAAAAATGTAAAATTGTGTGCAAAAACAAACAAAATAGCTGAAATTCCCTCCACTGTGGAAGTACAGCTTACATCATAAAATGTCGAGATTAGCAATGCTGATGCATTTTAAACCAGATTTTCTGAAAGAAAATTTGCTAAGCAACTAAACACCAATTGCATGGTCATACTGATGTTTGTACACACCAGCAGGGGTGTCGATTTGTATCCTTTTGTGGGGGCCATGGCCCCACCAATGTTGATCTTGGCCCCCCCAATGTTGATTTGGGCCCTGCCCTCAATAACCCATGCTATTTTTATGCTGATAAAAAAGTGAAAGGAAAAAAAGAAGAAAAAAAGACTGCTAGGTACATAGAAAATGTAGTTGATGTTAACCAGCACATTTTGTACTGAAAGGAAACAGATTTGGATTACATAGTGGGCTGACTCTCCACCTTCTGCTATGAAATTCAAAATTGAGTGCAAAAAAAAATAGCTGGATTTCCCTCCCCTGTGGAAGGACAACTTACGTCATAAAATGTTAAGAATAGCTGATGCTAATGCATTTTAAACCAGATTGTTCAACAAAAAAAAATGTTCAGCCACAAAACAACAATTGCATTGTCATACTGATGTTTGTATACACCACCAATGGCAAAACCACATGCATATGGAGCTTGAATAAGGTTCATTCCATTCTCACTTTCCAGTCATTGTCAAACTTGCATACCAGTGAGTGAACCAGTGAACAACAATCACAGTTATCATTGAGATTGTGGATATACAAACTAGAATTATCTTCAACAGCCCACCCATCACACCATCAGCTTGATATTTACCTGGTGCCTACCTAGGTACCTACATGCCCAGTGACAATGTGGATATTCTTTTACTTTCTGCCATAGCGTTGTTTACACTAGATATGTAATCGAATGTGCCACATATCGGCAGGAAATGTCGCACTGTTCAAATATACCACTGGATATGGATGCAACGTTTTGATGACGTCACAAACAGTCACAGTGATACGACTTATTCGCTCATCGGGAAACCGGACGATGTTGCAACATTACATATGACTCAGTGCAGCGTGAAACTGCCATGAGACCATCGCAGTGGCTTCAGATCATCAGTGCCTCTTCAAATAGATCCATATGCATGCATTCAATTTTGATATGGGGAATCCAAGTCTCAAACTGAACCAACGAGAGCCATGTGTGAGCCAATCTGCAAGCTTATGACACCATGAAAGACAAAACTCAGCAATAAGCTGCATGGACACTGCATTATAATTGATATTCCTGAGCAATATGTACTAAGTTATGGCGCACATGACCTCCAAAGCAAACCTTAAAAGGTACACCAAAGTTAGCCTTCAAGCCTTGGTGACGTCACAGCTTTTTCCTCATATATTGCAGAAATTGGTAGCATCAGGCATGTTTCAATTTCGCTGCGCATGGGGGGAAAGTGATTTTTTAGGCGTGCCGGATCATAAAGGTCATTTGCGCCGCCTCTAAAGCGAGTACGTTACATGCCTGTCTATAATAGCGAGTGTTTGCTATCAAGGTGCAGGCAGGTGAACATTTACGTTAAGGGAATTTTACGTTATAGTTTGTGTGATATTTTAGGTGCTGAAGGCGGGGGCTGATATGGGGACATGTCCAAATGGTTTTAATTTTACTTTGCTCCTCCACAAAATAATTTGTAGTTTTGGTGGGGGTGGGGCTGCGCATGCGACGTGCGAAGTTTATGCATTGCCCATATAGTTTTGCACGTTACATGATTTTTTCTCGACAAAATGGAGGACTACCAGGGGGGGGTTCGATTTGTATCCTTTTGTGGGGATCATGGCCCCTGAAAATGCCCAGAAGATCGAGTCTCCTGTTTCCTCAAGTGTTGCAGCAACAGAAGAAGAAGTCTCCAGTTCGACGCTTCGGCCCAATCAGAGCTCTAGGGACTCCACTTCACTACCCCTAGAAACCAGTCATCTCTTGCCTGAGGAGTCGGAGGAGGACAAACACTGCGGCCCAGTGAAAACAGCTGTTTGTAGTGATGTTGGTGCTTCACCACGTAGTGTTGTCGATTTTCGCTGCTGTGCGGACAGGGTCTGGTGCGCTTCGTTGTTTAGTGTGTTCGTGCCCAGCGTTGTGACTGTTTGGAGCTTTGGGTGGGCTTTGGTCATGCGTGGGTGGTCTCTGTGTTTGACGATCTCCAGCGTTGTTTCTGGAGTCAGAAACTGCGGCGTGAGGCCAGCAGCCGTCCGCAGCGCACCACAAGAGGACGAACTTCACCTAGGTACACATTCATCGTACCAACCACCTACGCCACTCCCGGATACAAATAATTCACTTCACCACGCGGCTACCAGTGGAGAAAGCTCGGGTAGTTGCATTACTTCTGGCACCCACGGTACGGACACCAACGGCGATGGCACTGAACGATATCGTACAAATCGCACGTCTAATCTAAGTAAGTTGCCTCTAGACTCAGATATATTGGGATTGCTTGACAAAGGCCCTAATTTTGCGTTAGCTCAAAAAGTAGATCGTAGCTGCTTGGAAAAGGCAGAATCAGGCGTAGAAAGGGCGATCTATGGTTTGCGGTGGAGGAATGTGAGGGAGACAAAACAGCAAACTGTACCTCAGGTACCGCGGGCAGGCTTATCACAAAGCACCTCTAGCACAGGTCATTCAAAGCTTCGCCCCATGTTTCCCGACACTCCTGCATACCAACCACCGAGAGCCACAACTCAATTAGAATCTGAGTTGAAAGATTTAAAAACAAAAGTTCTAAAAGCATATAAATATCACAACAAAGCATCGAACAAAAGGTCGGACAATTACGCAAAACAGAGGGAAGTACTTCGGGAAATGAAAAGCAACGATAATGTAATAGTAAAGCCGTCAGATAAATGCAAAGGATTCGTCGTGCTAAACAAAACGGATTACATTGAAAAGGCCAGTAAAATAACGGACGATTATCAGAGCATTTCTTCCCAACCAAACCCTACCAAACGTCTCGAAATTGAAACATGTACTATTATCAAGGAAACTTTATCAGGGAAGTTACATAAAGACATAGTGTTATCTCTCCTTCCTCATTCCAGCCGCACAGCGGAATTATACGGGCTCCCCAAAAACCACAAACTAGAGGTTCCACTGCGCCCTATAGTGTCGGCGAGTGGTGACCCACTAGACAAGTTATCTTGGTTCTTGAGCAAGATTCTGGTCCAGATACTAGCGTTGGTTCCCGCCCATCTGACAAACACGGAGTCGTACCTACAGAGGGTGAAAGAAACGTTCCCTACCAAACTTCCGGAAGGCAGTATTGTTTTCACCATGGACGTGAAAAATCTATATGGCAGCATTCCGATAAAGGAGGGAATAGATGCTGTGATTCGTCTAATCGAGGACAATCTGGATGACATTTGTCTTTTCGGGATTGGGGTACAGGACTGTGTGAAATTACTAACACATATTTTCAGCAATAACCTCATACGTTTCGGTAACTCCATGTACAAGCAAACAAAAGGAGTGGCTATGGGTAATCGATGTGCACCTCCTTTAGCGATTGCTTTTATGCACCGCCTTGAGTCGATCTTCTTAGCTTCGTATGATTTTAAACCAGCTCTCTACATGAGGTATATAGACGATATTTTCGGTGTTTGGACACATGGCTTGGCCTCTCTGCTCGACTTCTTTGCAGAAATTAACCAACAACACTCCAGCATCAAGTTCACCTTAGAACACACTGGTCATAGCAGTTCGATTCCTTTCCTTGATACGTTGTTTGTTGTTCAGGCTGATGGGAGCTACACCACCGAACTGTACTTTAAACCTATGGCAGCCCCCATCATCTTGCACTATGATTCGGCCCACCCGATGGCTACTAAAAAGGCCGTTTTAACATCCCAAATGAGGAGAGCAGCACGAGTCTCCTCCGATACTATTTCATGCGAGCGGAGCCTTGCGAAGATGACAACTCTTTTCCTGGAAAACGGATACCCAGCACATCGGGTACACTCCGCCGCTCGTGCTGTTCACCCTCACAACAGGAGTAGGATAAGTGGGCAACGTCGGCATCGAGCGGGTAGTAATCCCAACTATGTTTACATGAGACTTCCATTTGTCGATGACCAACTATGTCGACAGGTAAACGCAGCCATCCGTTCGTCTCATCTAAACCATGTTAGGGTAGCCTGGACTAGCGGACCTACGCTGAAATCTTACCTGGTCCGCTCAGCCCTGGAAATTCCGCCATGCCCTGCTGGTAGAAGAACGTGCCACACCTGTATCAACGGGCTCAAAGGTAGATGCACGCGGAAAAACGTAGTTTATAAAATAACGTGCAACCGCTGTCTTGGAATATTTTATGTCGGTGAAACCAAACGTAGTATCAGGGATAGGTACAATGAGCACTTGGGAGATGCCAGACTTCGAAGAGCATACACACCTTTAGGCGAACACATGATCGACAAACATTCTAACATGGAACACAGCTACACTAACACAAACTTCAAAGTAGAAATTCTAGCAACAGCCAGGGACAACGCTGATCTAAAGGTCCTCGAATCTCTACGCATACGTAATCTACGGCCGCAACTAAACACGCAAACGACGTCTTGGTATATCGCTTAAATTACATAAACATAAATTATATTTTATGTATTACGCGTTATATTGGATCTATGTCTATATATGTGCGTGAGTGTATGTATCGATATGTATGTGGACCATCGTCTCGGGCTTCCTCAGAGGATTCTATCTTGACATAGTTTGTTTCTGGTTTGGAGTTTCTTTAAGTGTCTGCACCACTGAGGAGGTTTTTCTGCATTCCACGTGTCTTTTGCACGCTTTTTTCTCGCGTGCTTTTTTTTTCTTCAATTGCTAAACTTGACATTTTTATATCACTCCTGACGATGGCCCCTGGCCGAAACGTTGAGTAATAAAGTATAATCCTTAACGTTACTTTTGATGTCAACTCAGCACCTCCTGGTATATTGAAGGTCGTATGCTTTCTTTACACGCAGAGTCATACAAGACCAGTGTCTGGTAGCGGCCAAGGCCTGTAGCGGCATTAAATTCCCCCCCCCACGATACTATTACCTTAGAAGGTACACTAAAATTCGCCTTCAAGATTTGATGACGTCATAGCTTTTTTCTCTTATATTGCAGATATTGGTAGCATCAGGCGTGTTTCAATTTAACTGCGCATGAGAGAGTTAGAGCATTTTTCAATTTTCAATTTTCAAAGTTTAAAGAACTTAACCAAGCCGAACCTAACCTATTTTAAGTTGCTGTTGAATACAAAATGATTGGTAAACTTGCAGTTCAAGGTGATTTTTTGTTTGTTCTAATTTTTCTTCAGAATACCATGTTCATGACGGTGACTAAGACGATGGGACCACTTATTTTCGGTGCAAATATATTTAATTTTAATTTGGAAAAAATGACAAATTGTCCAACTGAAAACTTAAACCAACCTACCCTAACCAATCCTAACCAATTTGTTTGCTTTATGGTGACAAATGTGTGTAAACACTTTTCTTGGTTGGTTGGTTAGTTATTTGGGCTTACGGCCGCATTGACTGCGTTGGTCATACAGCGCCCACAACACTTTCCTTGTTCCTTAAAGCACAATAATACCAAAAAGTTTTTAAAAAACAAAAAACAAACATGTTCAGACTTTCGTTTTCTTCAAAAGCAGCTTAGGTTAGGTTAGGTTGGGTTAGGTTTCTTTATTAAAGTTGAGAATTTTCAGAAAATAAATTAATGGACATTTTTATTTTGTTTATTTTTTTGTTCTCAAACGATAGGTTAGGCTAGGTTAGGTTAGGTTTTGTTGCATTAAAGAAAAAAAAACATTTATGTTTATGTTATGTTACCGAACTCAAAGCCCTTTTTGGTAATATTTTGCTCACAACCTGAAAAGTAAGCATTCACAAAGAAAATAAGTGGATCCAATCATCTTAGTCACCTTCATAAACATGGTATTCTGCAGAAAAAAATTTAAAAAAAGGAAAAAAAGAACACCTTAAACTGCAACTTGATAGACACTTGCGCGCAATAAATGCCACAAATCGTGGTGGGCGTTTCTCAGAACATCCAAATAAAAAATCCCATTTACAAAAATTCCAGCGCCTAAAGTCTAAATTTGAGGTTGCAGTCGACAAATGTGACGGAGGTGAGACATTCTTGATGCAATTGCGCGCAGTGTTTAATCCGTAGCCCAATCTCATGTGACGTACTGATTCGTTTTTTGTACTTCGCACTTTCTGATGTATCTGCATATTGGTGTGATTTTAAATAGTTAATAAATAGCCTGCTGCTATTTAATTCCCAAAGGAACAGTAGTTGAAGAAGTAGGCAGGTAAGCTTGAACAAGAACATCCAAATACAAAATTCCAGGTACAAAAATTACAGCGCCTAAAGTCCAGTCCATGCCTTTTTCTGATTTGTGCTCAGGGTTTCCATTTTAATATCACATAACTATGACGTATGTCTTCAAGAAGGGCTGTTTTTAGTTTACTTTTATTAATATTTTCACTCCACTGCACCTGGTGCTTTTTCTGTCCTGGATTGGGGCACCTAGTGTTGCATTTCCGTCCAGGGGTTGGCACACCTTTTGGTAAATTTACAGCTTAAGGCAATTTCTGATTTCTTGATTTGTTTAATGCAATGTTCAAGAATGTGATGAACATGATGTTACTGCTCATTTTGGTAAAGTTGCGTTTTAAGGTGTTTTATGAATTCGTGGAATGTATCATTTCAATGCAATGTTTATGAATGTGACCCAAATTATGGGATCACTCATTTTCTATACAAATGCCTACATTTCAGGTTGTGAGCAAAATAACACCAAAAAGGCTTTGAATTAGGTGTCATAGGATAAGCTATTCTTTTTAAATAAAAAGAAATGCAACATAACCTAACCTAACCTAGCCTACCCTCCCTTTGGAGAAAAACAAAACCAAAACATCAAGTTGTAAAAATTTCAAGCAATGTATTTTTTTACAATAAAAATGTAACCCAACTTAACATGTTGAAATGTAAAAGAACAATAACATGTTGAAAGTACTATATTTTCAGGAATGGAATCCTGTGCTGATGATATTTTCTGGAATAAATTTGCAAATCAGATCTACATCATTAGTGTTAATAAATATGAAAAATTCATAGAAATGCATGCACCGGTTTGTGGACAAGAAGTTATTCTGATGATTTCTGATGTATTGGAACATGACAAATGTTTCATGATAGAAGCAGGCAAAGTTAAAGTACTTATATCTCAATAAATGGTCAGTTCACTAACAAGACAGCAAATTCACTCAAATAGCACTCAAAACACCAGGCGGCCCACTCTTTTTGCAAGTTTAAAATCGATGACAGTGCTTTCTTGAATCATGCTTAAAGCACATGAAGGAAATGTATTGCTGACACTTGTAAGGAACTGATGTGCAATCTGCAATCTACTCTCGATCGTGCAATCTGCGGAAAAAAACACGTTGAGCAGCCGCAGTGGCGTACTAAAGGGAAAAGTTTCCCTCCCTAATGTCAGGCACCAATGAAATACTTTTACCCAACGTCATTACTATTCAGGTCTGCTGTGCTCTGATGCTCCATCAATGCCGGTGTGTTTTAGCCTGCATCTGATCGCTGAAGTATTTTTATTTAAGCCGGTGTGTGTTTGTTGGTGTGTGGAGTGAGGAGGAGGGTAACGGTGACGGTGACGGTGACGATAGATCCGAGCCCACTATATGGCACGGCAGTCGCATGCTATTACTCAGAGTTGTTATGTTGACATGTACTGAGCACTGCTCTTTTAATTATGTGACTTCACCAGTTATTGGACGATTTTCCCCGTTGGTGAGGATGCGGAATAAACATGAACATACACATCGTCGAATAAAAAATCGGAATTTCTGAGATCCGAAAATATAGTGGGCTAAATCCGACGAGTTTTTTTTTTTTTGGGAGGGGGGGGGGTCTAGTGCTTTGGCATTTCGGCCCC
>JAOTOM010001065.1:0-56910 GCA_034440615.1 Ashinkailepas kermadecensis
TTTTGTAGATGCTGGCTTCATCCGTCACCAGCTTCTTGCTTTGTCCAGGTCTTCCATCGAGTATTTAGGCATAGTGCCGGGTGTCACCTCAGAAAAGCGGTACAAAAATGTGTGTATTTTGACAAGTACAGAAGTTTGTTTGCAACACAATCACTGGAGATGGTCATTACACTGAGCAGCCGACATCGGAAACATCTCAGAAACGTTTTCGGGGACTACATGAAAGTGAACAGGGGAGTAGCCATGTTCACGCTGGTACTTTTTAGACTATACCCATTTTTTGCAACAAGTTTTCTAAACTATACTCATTTTATGCAATCCACAATTAGCAAAATTTAAGTATTCCCTTTGATTTCGGCTTAATTTGAACGGTGTCAGAAGCTTCGTTGATGAAGATAATAGATGGAAATCTAAAATAATGTCAGAGTTGTACATTTTTTACCAGGGTTCACTTTTGACGTGTACTTTTAATGACATTGTTGAAAATGTTTTAAATGATTCTTTAGCCAACTATAAGACATTTAGCAATGAAAGTATTTGAGATGCTGAGGAAACGGGTTCGGACGTATTGTGTCTTTTAAAAACTTATTTCAATAGATAATTACTGCTAATACTTTTTCCAAAATATACTCTTTTTTGCCTACTCTTTTAGCCTCCTACACTTTTAAATAAATTCAGACATTTAGCATGAAAGTATTTGGAGATGTTGAGGAACGTGTCTGGACGTATTGTGTCTTTTTAAAACTTATTTTAAGATAATACTGCTAATACTTTTTCCAAAATATACTCTTTTTTGCCTACCTCAGGCCACCCACCCTATATCTATCTCTATATCTATCTCTATGTCTATCTCTATATCTATCTCTATATCTATCTATATCTGTCTCTACATCTATATCTATCTCTATATCTATCTCTATATCTATCTCTATATCTATCTCTATATCTGTCTTTATATCTATCTCTATATCTATCTCTCTATCTCTATCTCTTTCTCTTTCTCTTTCTGGGGACCAATGGTCTAGGGGTAAGATGCTTGTCTCACAACCGAAAGATTGTGGGTTCGAGTCTCACCTGTCGCTACTCTTCGCCCGCGACCAATCGGCGTGAGATATTGGCGACGCTATATGACTCAACGGTCGACGTGTCGTAAAACCAATAACCAACCAACTTCTCTTTCTCTTTCTCTCTTTCTCTCTTTCTCTCTCTCTCTCTCTCTCTCTCTCTCTCTCTCTCTCTCTCTTTCTCTCTTTCTCTTTCTATTTCTCTTTCTCTGTATGCATATGTAAGTGCAAGTGTACGTACTGTGTACTGCACGCCCGTCGATTACGCCAACGAAAGACCCACTGTATACGTTGAGTGTGGTGTGTCGTTAATGCCGCCAGCAGTACCCTTCTTCTCGTCACCCTTAGGATATCACTTACCATTAGCACAGTCAATATTTCGGCCATTCCTGAGCGGAGACGAATCTGGCGTCTGGCACATTGCCTGATTGGGGTTGAAGAAGAACCTTGGGTTCTTTTACGACGCATTCAACCGCTAGGTTACATAGCGTCGCCAACCTCTCACGCCGATTGGTCGCGGGTGGACTCGGTGAATGCCGTCGGTTGTGAGATTCGAACCATTCTGATTTCATCCAGTTCCTCGTATCCTATCAAAACAAATGTATGTGCAATGTGCCTATATAAACAGAAAAGTTCCGTAAGGCACTGGTGTCGTACTTCCTTGTGTGCGTAGAACCTATGCACCAGAGACCATGCACATCGCTTTTGATATATAAAGGACGTGGTATAACGCTGTGATTGTCTATCTCTTGCAGCCGAGGGCTTCCGGCGCACGCACTTCGCGGTGTAGCGACCGCCTGTTACCTCCGGCCTGCTGCCCGTGGCCGTCTGACCTCAGCGGGCACCACGGGGTCAGCGGTGTCGAGGCCACGCCCCAGTGCCGACAGCAGAGCGGACGGCAGCGGCAGCACGTGCTGTGTCGCGCCTGCTGACCGGTCGGCGGTGCCGCACCAACTGGAGTGTTAGCTCACGGGTCAGCCGCCGGCGTACGGCACGTACCAGCCACGAGAGACTGCGATGTGAAACGTCATGCCACGTCATGCCGCTGAGTGTCGCTCGGTGGGACGTGGCAACATGTCGTGACATGCCGTCACTGGTCTTCGGTCTGGTGGTCCGGTCTGGCGTACGGTGCGGTCTGATCTTGAGTCCGGTCTGGTCTTCGGTCCGGTCCGGTGTTCGGCTTCAGTCTTCGGTGTGACGAAGACGTGTCGCTTGTGCGCGTGGGGAGTAGTCGTCGCTTCCAACATCCGGAGGCGGTCTGAAGGGCGCGGCCCGTCGGGCGGTCCGCCAGCAGCGGTTACCGCCGCGCTGGAGGGTCGGGAAGTGTGGCGACGAAAACGGTAGCTATGCTCGGTTGTGTCGTGCGACGCCACGGTAGCTGTGCTCGGCGCTGTGTCGAGCGACGTCGGACGGTTGGCCCTGAAGCCGACACGCACACACACACATACACAGGCAGCTACAGCCTTAGCGTATTCAGCTGACGACCAACTGCCACGGGTCAAAGCTGGCTGACCTCTGACCTGCCCACTGTCCTCGGACGAGGTACTCACTGCGGCCAGGTGTCGCACCGCCACACAACATAATCGGCTGGTGGCCGATGCGCTGTGTGGTACGCCTGCGCTGCGTATGGTTTTCGGTTGGCGCCTCGCCAGCCGATTGGTGCAGGTTGACGCCTCGCCGGCCGATTGGTGCAGGTTGACGCCTCGCCAGGCGTCTGGTGCAGGCTGGCGCCTCGCCAGCCGTCTTGGTGCAGGTTGGCGCCTCGCCGGCCGATTGGTGCAGGTTGGCGCCTCGCCAGCCGATTGGCGCAGGTTGGCGCCTCGCCAGGCGTCTTGGTGCAGGTTGGCGCCTCGCCAGCCGTCTGGTGCAGGCTGGCGCCTCGCCAGCCGTCTTGGTGCAGGTTGGCGCCTCGCCAGCCGATTGGCACAGGTTGGCGCCTCGCCAGGCGTCTTGGTGCAGGTTGGCGCCTCGCCAGCCGATTGGCGCAGGTTGGCGCCTCGCCGGCCGATTGGCGCAGGTTGGCGCCTCGCCAGCCGATTGGCGCAGGTTGGCGCCTCGCCAGCCGTGCTGGCGTGCCAGGTTTGGGGGGCGCCTCGCCAGCCGATTGGCACAGGTTGGCGCCTCGCCAGGCGTCTTGGTGCAGGTTGACGCCTCGCCAGCCGTCTGGTGCAGGCTGGCGCCTCGCCAGCTGTCTGGTGCAGGCTGGAGCCACCAGGACAGGTGTGGTCGGGTCAGCTCTGGTCCTCCGGGCTAGTGCGAGCTGCCGTCTGCCGGTCAGGCATTACGAAGTGGTCGGGTGGTAGAATTAGGAACGATGAAATTGATAAGTTGATGCGGGTAGGTGCTCGAAATGCGACAGATCTTGCTCACATGGTTCCACGCTACCATTATATATTTTAGATTGATCACTGTAATTGCATTCTTTATGTCAACAGAGACTTGTATAGTACTTTGGTCGGCTAGATTCCAAAGACAAATGTTTATGCAAAAGTGATTAGCACGTATTCTTCACGTCAGTGCCTAATAACATGACTTGGAAACGTGTTATTGGTTATTGTATTCCTTTGCTTGTAGTGGGTTTTGTGCATCTTCGGTTCATCATATTTGATTGCTTTGTTTTCTGTTGCATGTTGTATGATATACTTTGTGGCATGCTATTCCCTGGTCTTCCACCAAATTCATACCGTATGTATTTATGGCAGCGATTGGAGAACATTCCGTGTTAGTTATTGCAGTGGCGAGTCGGGCGGCGCTACAGGCAGCCTACACCAGCATTGGTGCACTGCAGGCAGCCTACACCAGCATTGGTGCCCTGCAGGCAGCCTATACCAACATTGATGCACTGCAGGCAGTCTACACCAGCATTGGTGCACTGCAGGCAGCCTACACCAGCATTGGTGCACTGCAGGCAGCCTACACCAGCATTGATGCACTGCAGGCAGCCTACACCAGCATTGGTGCACTGCAGGCAGCCTACACCAGCATTGATGCACTGCAGGCAGCCTACACCAGCATTGATGCACTGCAGGCAGCCTACACCAGCATTGGTGCACTGCAGGCAGCCTACACCAGCATTGGTGCACTGCAGGCAGCCTACACCAGCATTGGTGCCCCGCAGTCAGCCTACACCAGCATTGATGCACTGCAGGCAGCCTACACCAGCATTGATGCACTGCAGGCAGCCTACACCAGCATTGGTGCACTGCAGGCAGCCTACACCAGCATTGGTGCACTGCAGGCAGCCTACACCAGCATTGGTTCCCCGCAGGCAGCCTACACCAGCATTGGTGCACCGCAGAGTATCGGCCTCACAAAGCGCCGCCGCCACCTTCTGTCAAGTTCGCCTCTCGTCTTGTCACCAGCCCCGGCAGCCGGCAGCCGTCCGGTGGGATTGGCCAGATGGCGCTGCGGACGGCAGGCGGGCGAGCGTGCCGCGCACGACGCCTGTCTGCGCATGCGCACGGTCGACGCGCGGCCGCGAGGGCGCCTGTACCGGACGGGCCGGGCCCGTGATCAGCAGCGGCGGCCGGCCACCAGGCGGCAGCAGTGTTGCTGGACGCTCCCGGATCAGCTGGCGGTTGTGTTGGCGGGTTCTCTCGGCTTCGCAGCTTTGGACATCTCCGTTGAGTTTGCGCTAAGATTGCGTCGCTGTGCGTGTCCTGCTGATGTTGAGTCGTGGCACCGACGTCTTGATAGTGTGCTAAAATGATGTCCTGGGGAACCTGCCTACTTGACTGCTTAAATTAACTTGACTTCCTCGGGGCACCTGCGGCTGTGCCTTGGGTTGCCTGCCGGGGATGTCTTGTCCTACCTGCCAGAGTGCCTCGGGTTACCTACCAGAGTGCCTCGGGTTACCTACCAGAGTGCCTCGAGTTACCTGCCGGGGGTGGGTCGGGACACTGCTCAGTTGAGTTTCCTGTAACACTAATGCACGAAACTGAATGTCAATTTCCAAGTGAAATGGTGGCTGTTGCGTGTGCTGGCTTGTTACGTCACGTTGCCGTGGTGATACGAACGACGCGCCGTTACGCTACTGTCGGTACGTAAATGGCGCACAATAACGCACTGAGCGTCGGCGGGATCGGCGTGATCCCTGCCGTCGGACGAATTCGGGTGTTGAATGCATGAGTATTTATTTTGGAATATATTGCACTGCTTACTACACCTGTTTCGCTAGGTAACAGGCGTGGATGTGTGAACTTAGTTCCTGTCTTCAGGAAGGAGTGAGGGGGTGGGTGGGGAGATCTGATTTGTGGTATATTTTAATTGGCATTGTGATCGATAACATGTCGCATAGACCATCCTCATTCTACTGCACCACACACGTCTCAATTCTCAACTCCAAGCCTCGCGTCCTTCCCACATCCTATCGCGAATCACATTACTATTTCTGTTCTGTTCAATATCTCCCTAAGTTTGACGGGCACAATAATAGCCACGGTGGTCTGTGGATGCGTCTCGAGTAAAAACATACAAACCATACAAAATACAATGTCTGTCGATGCACTTTCAGGCATTCGGAAATTGCAGCGCCCATCAGGGCTAGTTGGTTGATTATTGGGGTTTAGTGGCGGATCGGCTGCGTCGGTCATGCGGCGCCCAGCCTATCAGAGCAACCCCGCGGTGCTAATGCAATCTAAGTATGGGCCAAATGCGCGACTACGGGGGAAACTGCCACGCGTTTTCTCGCGTGGCTGCGACCGGATTCGATACCCCGCTGTGCCCGCCCTTCCTGCCAGTGCGAGAGGCAGGTCACGTCATATGGCTTCAGCTGTTGAGTACGTCGTAGTCCACCAACCAACCAGCCGCCGGGCGTGCCTCACTTACTTTAAAATCAGTACGTTAGTGAACAGAGAATGGGCATGCATTTTTAATAAGATTCAGGCACGCATGCACTTCGCATCAGACACGCATACACGTCGGCCCAGGGAGCAGTTTCCCCAAAATTGCAGGTGAAGCGGCAATTTGTGGGTGGGTAAGTTCGCCAGTGCGAAAACGCATGCAAATATATAAGGGATATGCTTTGCACTGTCCTTGTTAATCAAATCATTGTTATAAGCATGAACGTAGATATTTCAAATGTTGATGTTGACGCATTAAATTTATCTTGGGTTGCTAGTCATTATTGTTCGAAAACAATCGAATCCCAACCTCGGCACTTGATCCGTACTTGCCGCTCCGTGTTGATAACAGTCGCGAGCCAGGCATGTAGACAGTTTTTGTTTACCCTCTCGAATGTGACCATCCTTTTGCTGTCGGCTAGAAGTTTATGTGAGTAGCTGTATCACGGACGTTTATTTCTTAAGATTATTTGGGAGAAGGCACAATACATGAAGGCAATGGTCGGACCCAAATTAATTGTAGGGGGGGGGTTGAGCACAGTCCATCCGGTCTCATACGCGCTTGTTAAGACCCGCCGATAATCAATGACGTATTAGCATGACGTCATGAGAACATAGAATCACCGGATGACTGTACCCTGTTACATACCTCCGACCTCCAACATGAAATCCTTTTGAAGTGAGTGCTGATTACAATTACCATTTCGTCCAGGTCCATTGATTTGGGTCATATCCGGAGAGTTGACAGCTCCAGTTTATTTTCCCTCACGTATCCCGTATGGGGAGAACCATTTTCGTATAAACAAAGCTATTCTCGGTCGACATTAAATTGTTCCAGGTAGGTTTTCATAGCTAGGTAGGTAGGTAGGGGGTGGGGGGGTTTCTGAACACTTAAGGCATGCATCAAATAGCTCTACTGCTGCTTCTGTATGGCTGAACCAGTAATTGTGCTGTGTCTACTGGACACAAAAATGAACAAGCTATCCATATTCAAACAGTTCCTTTCAATGAAAATCATTAACCACTTGCAAAGAGGAACTTTAAAACAGACAATTATTTTATAGTGGTGAATGTATTCTGAACACAAAAATGTTGTTCAGGATTACCTCACTGTAGCTGTTGTAGTACAAGCTATTAGTAGCTACTAAAAAATGCTGGTGTAATTGCAAAAAAAGGAGACTTCCTTATGGTTTCCTTAAGCCTACTGCTCTTGGAGACTCAGCAGCCAAGGCCGGAAGGGTAATCTTCAAGTATTAACCCTCACACTTCCTTTATGACAACAATGTAACTAAGTCACTGTTGGCTGACTGCCAGTCAGCTGTTGGTGACATCAATCAAAGTGCAGAGAAAAACCACCAGCCAGGTGTGCTGAATGGACCCAGGGGAGTTGTCAGGTTATTTTAGCTCATTCAGAATTTCAGGGGCATCAGCAGGATAACTTAACCTAACCTAACCTAACCTAATGTAACAGCCGTGTTCATTCGGTGTGCCCGGCTGAAAGTTTTCTCTGTAATTTGAGTGACATCACCAATGGCTGACTGGCAGTCAGCTGATGGTGACTTAGATACCTTTTTGACATAAAGGAAGTGTGATGGGTAATACTGGAAGATTACCCATACCCACTGGAAGATTGCTGGCTGGAAGTTCCTTGTAATGCTGTATTATTTTATTTGTCATATATTTGATGACATCATGACTCATGGCTGACAAA
The DNA here is from genome assembly GCA_034440615.1 of Ashinkailepas kermadecensis. Taxonomy (NCBI): domain Eukaryota; kingdom Metazoa; phylum Arthropoda; class Thecostraca; family Neolepadidae; genus Ashinkailepas; species Ashinkailepas kermadecensis. The sequence goes on from JAOTOM010001065.1 coordinate 7,617, forward strand.
TTTGTTTTGGATGATTGTCTTGCCAGCTAGGTTAGGTTAGGTTAGATTATATTATGATATAATATATTTTATATTATGCTACATTATCTGCCATTCTTACACTGCATATTGTTACTGCATATACTGGAGAACACTGCTGTGTTCTGCTTACGGTCAAGAGTTTAAAATTTACATATGGATAGAGAATTAATAAAACAACCTAACGTAACCTAACCTAGACTAAGATGACAGCATAATGTATAAAATATATTATATTATAATATAATCTAACCTAACCTAGCCTAACCAGAAAACCAGAATCGTCCAAAACAAATTTGTCTGCCATGATGCCATCAAATACATGAAAATAAAATAATACAGCATTGCAAAGAACTTCCAGCCTTGGCTATGGATGCATCGGGTTGTGAGTATTCATTCTCGGAAATAAATGTTGAATCAAGGCAAAAACATAAGGTTTTTGATGTCAAAGAGTATTAAATTGAGTGCATGAAGTGTTGAATTTCTTCTTTATCATGTCTGACACCAGGTACGGATAATTATAGACGATGTGCTATATTTGCAGAGTGAAGATTATGATCATGTATTTGTTTGCCAACTGAAAGTAATCATTTGCGGAGGAAATGAATAGTCACATCATAATTTTTACGTTAAAATAACCTGTATTATAAAAAAAAATCTGTAAAATTCTATTTTACATAGATTGACATGTATACCCTGTAAGGTAGGCCACTTTTTGAATTATTGTCATTTAATTTTCCCAATGCAATGTTTATGATTGTGGTTAACATGAGGTGACCCACTCATTTCCTTTGCAAATGCATACTTTTCAGTTGTCAGGCAATATAGCACCAAAAACGTTTTGGCATTGGGTACTATAGCATGCAGATAATGTTTGAAAGAAAGCAAAAAAGGAACAACCTAACATAACCTTGCCTGACCAGTAAATTTGTAGTTTAAGGTAATTGTGATTTCTTGGAATTTCTTTTGCCAATGCAATGTTTATGAATGTGTTTAGCATGATGCAATCACTCATTTCTTCTGCAAGTGCATACTGTTCAGTTGAGTGGCAAAATAACAATCAAAAAGAGGCTTGGGTGATATAGCATAAAAAGTAGCATTCAAAGTAAAGAAAATATGTAACAACCTGACCTAACCTAGCCTAACCTTCCATGCAAGAGAACTACCCCTTTTGAAATGGAAAATTTTGAAACAATATTTTTATTACAATTTTTCACCTTAAAAACCTAACCTAACTTAACCTAGCCTAACCCAGCATGAACTGTTTTTTGTTAAAGAGAAAACCTGATATTTTTAGTTCTCAATTTTTTAAAATACATTTGTCTCACTTGCAACATAAGCTTAACCTGACCTAACTGAGCCAATCCTAAACCCTTTGTATGCTTTATGGAGGTAAAATGTGTGTAAAGCTTGCCTTGTAGTTACCTTAAACTGCAATAATACTGCCTAACCTTCCATGCAAGTTTTTCTTTAGAATTTGAAATTTTCAAACCATTTGTTTTTCAAACCTAACCTAGCATAACATCACCTAATTTGTGTTTTAAGAAAACATGAAGGTATTTTTGGAAAATGTTCATTTTTTTTGTTAACAAAATGTTCCCAACTTAAAAGAAAAGCATAGGCTAATCTAACCTAACCAAGCCTAATCTAACTCTATTGTTTACTTCATGGAGGTAAAATGTGTGTGAAGCTTGTCCCATTTATACCTTCAAGTGCAATAACATTGTATAAACTTTGTTGACATCTATGATGTATGCTTTTTTCAATTGATTTACTGTCACCCTAGAAAAGCTTTAACTATTGCTCTAATGTTATCGTCTGGCAGGGATATATTTAGCTTATGGAGCTGAGTACAAACTACATGAACTGATAAACATACTGTGATTTACCAACATTTGTAAGTTTAATTCTTCTTATTTCAGCAGCATCTCCAGTGACTGCTATTTTGTTCTTGAAACTGTTGTGAGAACTACAATTACTGGTCACATGTAATTTATGCTGTTCATGATGCTACTCACTCTATCTCATGTGTCTACTCACTCTATCTCATTCCTGACTCACATGACTTGGGGGCAAAAAGCTGCTGTAAAACTGCCCAGTGGTAGTGATAGGTGAGTGTTTAAGATACCTTGGGCACCTGGCACTAAGGGCAAAGGCAGCATTGATCAACATCCCAAGTAAGTTCGGTAAATTTGTATTTAGGTACGTAGGTAGTTACTTCAGATAGGTACCATTGCAAGAATAAACATATAACAAATAGCATGCTTCTTCATATGATTAAGGGGATGTCACCACTGATGTCTGGTGTGCATGATTCTTTTTAGTTGACAAGCAAAATAATACCAAAAAAGATGATGTTCAGTGGGGTAGGTAGTAGGTGTGTAATATGGTAACAAAAACTAACCTAACATCTCTTAGCATAACCAATAAATTTGCATTTTAGGGTAGTAACCGGATAATGTTTATTATAGTTATTAATACAATATGACCATACATTTTTGCTAGAAATGCCTACTTCTCATTCAACAAGCATGTAATACCAAAAAAAGAGGGCTTTAAGTGAGGTATTATATAATGAGGAATAATGTAAAATGTCAACAAAAAGGACTGGTATTATTGTGCTTTAAAGTGTTCATGCAATGGGCGCTGTATAACCAATGCAGTTGATGTGCCCTAAACCCTAATAACCAACCAAAGTGTTCATGCAGTGTTAAAATAATGTTTTTTCTTGTTGGGTGTGAGATGTTGAAGCAAGTACAGTAGGACGTATAAATCTGCCATGGAAACATGCTAATTAAAATATTATTTCAGTCCTTCAAGCTCCATTTGAGTCAATACAGCCAGTACAATAGAAAGCAGACACAAACAGCTAGGACTCTGGTATGCAATTAGGGTGAGACTGTTTCCATCACACCACACCCACAAGTTATTTGTATTGCATGGTATGTTATATATTTTTGGGGTGGCAAAGAGGAGGAAGATTAAGACCATTCTGTGTCAGAATCCACTCTCTCCTGGAAAGGGTTCGGATCCCATTACGAGGCGTCGAGAGAATAAAACACTCGTATCCCACCATGGAGACTCGCTTCACCCATGATGACGTTCCCTTGTGACGGTCAAGAAAGGAAACACTGTCCCAGAGCTTTTCGGAGCAGAAGCCTTGCAACTACTAGAAACCTATCGATCCTACTCTGGAACCTACATAGACGGGGCCAAGACAATGAATGGAACTGGGTGTGTATGTATGTACAACAGTCAATAGGTGTTGTACTTCACCACCATACACGTCTGTGTACCTGCCGAGTTGGTGGAGATTATTAAGGCATTATGTGTTATTGAGGTTGGAGACAAAGCCTTCCATGTCATTTTAACAGACTCGCTGAGTAGCCTGATTACCCTTCAATTATTTTACCCCCTACACACACACACACACACATATATATATATATATATATATATATATATATAGGGTAAAATAATCGATAAAATAATGTCGCTCTCGCCAGACATTACCAGCAGAATACAGCGTGCTTCCACCACTTTGATAATTTCCACAGTTTCCAAAACAACGTCACCACTCCATCCTCATCTGAACCTTGACCTTTGGGCCGTACATTGTTGTACATTGGTGATATCTCAGGATACTGGTTTGATGTTGTGTTGATCATTTCAAGCATGCATTGGCAATTCCTTTCAACTAGGAACTGATTGGAAGTGAAATGCTTCGACTTTTCCAAAAGTTGACCTTTAAACCGACCTGGGAGTTCAACCAGCAATCCAAGGTAGAACAACATTGCGCCATTGGTGAGATCGCATGCAACACGCTGGTGTTTGTTGCGTGAAGTCGGCTCTGTCCGGGGGGACGAGTGGTCTAGGGGTAAGATGCTCGTCTCACAATCGAAAGGTTGTGGGTTCGAGTCTCACCTGTCGCTACTCTTCGCCCGCGACCAATCGGCGTGAGAGATTGGCGACGCTACATGACTCAACGGTCGACGTGTCGTAAAAACCAATAACCGGCTCTGTCCGGAAATGCCCCGGGGCCTCGCAACAGCCCGTTTGTGAAGTTGGCAAGTCTGCCTGCACGAGCGGCGGCACCAAATAGATGTTCTTTTGCGGACTGTTCACAAGCTGAGGTGGTATATTTCCACTGTGGCACCTCCCCAGTGCCCAGTTTTGCACACATGAGATTGCCTCCCCCAGTTTTGCAAATCATCAATCAGTGTCACTTGATTTAATAGTACATTATTCACTACCCCATATTTTTGTTATGGATTGGAAATTATAAATGAACTTGGCTATACTTGTTTTATGTGATTTTCCAGACTCTCAAGCTGGCCACAAGGACTGAACGTCAAGGATATGTCTACACAATTTGATGAAGAATGGATTAAGCTGAACGTTGGCGGCACTCACTTCATGACCACGCGGACCACCCTGCGTCACGATGAGAAATCATTTCTGTACAGGTTGTGCCAGAACAACATGGATCTGGCTACGGCTAAGGTAGGACTGTCAACATTAATGGACTGTCGTGAGTGTAGCCAGTGCCCTATTATGGAACTGTCATGAGTGTAGCCAGGGAAACTGTCATGAGTGGAGCCAGTGTTCCATTATGGGATTGTTATGAGTGTAGCAAGCATCCCATTATGAGACTCATGAGTGCAGCCAGTGCCCTATTATGAGACTGTCTACACTGGCTACACTCATAACAGTCCCACACTAGGGCACTGACTACACTCATGAGTGTAGCCAGTGTCCCATTATGAGACTGTCATGAGTGTAGCCAGTGCCCTATTGTGGGACTGCCATGAGTGTAGCCAGTGCCATATTATGAGACTGTCATGAGTGGAACCAGTGTCCTATTGTGGGACTGTTCTGGGTGTAGCCAATGTCCCATTATGAGACTGCCATGAGTGTAGCCAGTGCTATATTATGAGACTGTCATGAGTGTAGCCAGTGTCCTATTGTGGGACTGTTATGAGTGTAGCCAGTGTCCCATTATGAGACTGTCATGAGTGTATCCAGTGTCCTATCATGGGACTGTCATGATTGTAGCCAGGGCGACTGTCTATGAGTGTAACCAGTGTCATATTATGGGACTGGCATGATTGTAGCCAGTGTCCCAAATATGCGGATCTGCATGGAATATGACACAGCTGGGAATGATTTTCCATTCCCACTTCCCGATAATTTTTAATAACGTTTCTTTCCTGTCTGATCCTGCTTGCATGCGTGGGTGCATTTTGTACCGAGGTGAAGAGCGCATCTGTTCTGACGAATATTCTGTTCTTTTTGTTGCCTCAATTTCTCATCCTGATACTACCTTTTGCCTAAAAAATTGCATCTTGGGTACAAATTGGTGTTCGGGCCCTGTGTGCAGCAGGCGCCAAAAATGACTCAGTGAATTATGTAGGGTTTTTAAGGCTCGTGCAAAAGCAATCGTTTCATCATTTCACAGCTGGCAGCCTGAAAACACCAACTTGAAGCGATGGATTGGCGCCATAATTGCGGTATATTACTGACCACTACTGGCTATCACTGGCTATCACTGCCTAGCTGTCTCTGACTAGGCTATGACCCTGAACAGAAGCCTGTAATATGACATGAAATCCTGTGTCGTTGTGCTTGGAAAGCTACGGAAAGCTGCCCATTTATACTTGACTATAGCCGGTCCTGGTGTTCGCAAAAATGTCACTCGCTTGACTATCCGTCTGAGAGAGCTTTAAAACAATATTTCTAACATTGGTGGCTGGTTATGTCCTACAGAAAAGACTGCTTAAAATGAAACCGAGAATCTTGTAGCCTACCGTGGCTTTTTGCCCGAATCTATCCACCTGGAATATCCACCCTATCCACCCCCTGCACCGTAGCATAGTCAGATCACGTGAGTGTGGAAGGGCACTGCTGCCTACCTATGATGAGGTGGGGGAATTGACAGATCCCGTAATTAAAATAGACGTAGAACGGTCAAAGTCGTCAGTGCGTTCGCTGCGACCTACTGCTCGGAAGATTAATTGATCAAGCAGAAAGTCTTTCGTTTCCACTTTCGATTTCGTTTCAGTCTTGCATAGCGAAGGGCATTGATCCAGTATCTCACTGGTTTCGACGAGCTGTAGCCAGGACGAGTTGTGACAAGTGTGTGGCTGTGGCCAGGACGAGCTGCGACAAGTGTGTGGCTGTGCCCAGGACGAGCTGTGACAAGTGTGTGGCTGTGGCCAGGACGAGCTGTGACAGTATGTACCTGTGGCCAGGACGAGCTGTGACAAGTGTGTGGCTGTGGCCAGGACGAGCTGCGACAAGTGTGTGGCTATGACCAGGACGAGCTGTGACAAGTGTGTGGCTGTGGCCAGGACGAGCTTGACAAGTGTGTGGCTGTGACCAGGATGAGTTGTGACAAGTGTGTGGCTGTGGCCAGGACGAGCTGTGACAAGTGTGTGGCTGTGCCCAGGACGAGCTGTGACAAGTGTGTGACTGTGGCCAGGACGAGCTGTGACAAGTGTGTGGCTGTGGCCAGGACGAGCTGTGACAAGTGTGTGGCTGTGGCCAGGACGAGCTGTGACAGTATGTACCTGTGGCCAGGACGAGCTGTGACAAGTGTGTGGCTGTGGCCAGGACGAGCTGCGACAAGTGTGTGGCTTTGACCAGGACGAGTTGTGACAAGTGTGTGACTGTGGCCAGGACGAGCTGCGACAAGTGTGTGGCTTTGACCAGGACGAGCTGCGACAAGTGTGTGGCTATGGCCAGGACGAGCTGTGACAAGTGTGTGGCTGTGACCAGGATGAGTTGTGACAAGTGTGTGGCTGTGGCCAGGACGAGCTGTGACAAGTGTGTGGCTGTGACCAGGACGAGCTGTGACAAGTGTGTGGCTTTGACCAGGACGAGCTGTGACAAGTGTGTGGCTGTTGCCAGGACGAGCTGTGACAAGTGTGTGGCTTTGACCAGGACGAGCTGCGACAAGTGTGTGGCTTTGACCAGGACGAGCTGTGACAAGTGTGTGGCTGTGGCCAGGACGAGCTGCGACAAGTGTGTGGCTATGGCCAGGACGAGCTGTGACAAGTGTGTGGCTTTTGCCAGGACGAGCAGGGCGCTCTGCTGATAGACCGTGACCCGCGCTACTTTGGTCCGGTGCTCAACTACCTGCGTCACGGCAAGCTGGTGATAGACGCCAACATGGCCGCCGAGGGGGTGCTGGAGGAGGCCGAGTTCTACAACATCACCGGCTTGATCGGCCTGGTCAAGGAGCGTATCGCCCAGCGGTCAGTAGAGCTGCTGCGGTGCTGTGCACAGGTGTGGCTGCCGTCAGTGGTGGTGCTGTGTACAGGTGTGGCTGCCGTCCGTGGTGGTGCTGTGTACAGGTGTGGCTGCCGTCAGTAGTGGTGCTGTGTACAGGTGTGGCTGCCGTCAGTGGTGGTGCTGTGTACGGGTGTGGCTGCCGTCAGTAGTGGTGCTGTGTACAGGTGTGGCTGCCGTCAGTGGTGGTGCTGTGTACAGGTGTGGCTGCCGTCAGTAGTGGTGCTGTGTGCGGGTGTGGCTGCCGTCAGTAGTGGTGCTGTGTACAGGTGTGGCTGCCGTCAGTGGTGGTGCTGTGTACGGGTGTGGCTGCCGTCAGTGGTGGTGCTGTGTACGGGTGTGGCTGCCGTCAGTGGTGGTGCTGTGTACAGGTGTGGCTGCCGTCAGTGGTGGTGCTGTGTACGGGTGTGGCTGCCATCAGTGGAGGTGCTGTGTACGGGTGTGGCTGCCGTCAGTGGTGGTGCTGTGTACAGGTGTGGCTGCCGTCAGTGGTGGTGCTGTGTACAGGTGTGGCTGCCGTCAGTGATGGTGCTGTGTACAGGTGTGGCTGCCGTCAGTGGTGGTGCTGTGTACAGGTGTGGCTGCCGTCAGTGGTGGTGCTGTGTACAGGTGTGGCTGCCGTCAGTGATGGTGCTGTGTACAGGTGTGGCTGCCGTCAGTGGTGGTGCTGTGTACAGGTGTGGCTGCCGTCAGTGGTGGTGCTGTGTACGGGTGTGGCTGCCGTCAGTGGTGGTGCTGTGTACAGGTGTGGCTGCCGTCAGTGATGGTGCTGTGTACGGGTGTGGCTGCCGTCAGTGATGGTGCTGTGTACAGGTGTGGCTGCCGTCAGTGGTGGTGCTGTGTACAGGTGTGGCTGCCGTCAGTGGTGGTGCTGTGTACAGGTGTGGCTGCCGTCAGTGATGGTGCTGTGTACGGGTGTGGCTGCCGTCAGTGATGGTGCTGTGTACGGGTGTGGCTGCCGTCAGTGGTGGTGCTGTGTACAGGTGTGGCTGCCGTCAGTGGTGGTGCTGTGTACGGGTGTGGCTGCCATCAGTGGAGGTGCTGTGTACGGGTGTGGCTGCCGTCAGTGGTGGTGCTGTGTACGGGTGTGGCTGCCGTCAGTGGTGGTGCTGTGTACAGGTGTGGCTGCCGTCAGTGATGGTGCTGTGTACGGGTGTGGCTGCCGTCAGTGGTGGTGCTGTGTACAGGTGTGGCTTCCGTCAGTGGTGGTGCTGTGTACAGGTGTGGCTGCCGTCAGTGGTGGTGCTGTGTACAGGTGTGGCTGCCGTCAGTGGTGGTGCTGTGTACAGGTGTGACTGCCGTCAGTGGTGGTGCTGTGCACGGGTGCGGCTGCCGTCAGTGGTGGTGCTGTGTACAGGTGTGGCTGCCGTCAGTGGTGGTGCGGTGTACAGGTGTGGCTGCCGTCAGTGATGGTGCTGTGTACGGGTGTGGCTGCCGTCAGTGATGGTGCTGTGTACGGGTGTGGCTGCCGTCAGTGGTGGTGCTGTGTACAGGTGTGGCTGCCGTCAGTGGTGGTGCTGTGTACGGGTGTGGCTGCCGTCAGTGGTGGTGCTGTGTACGGGTGTGGCTGCCGTCAGTGGTGGTGCTGTGTACGGGTGTGGCTGGCGTCAGTGGTGGTGCTGTGCACAGGTGTGGCTGCCGTCAGTGGAGGTGCTGTGTACGGGTGTGGCTGCCGTCAGTGGTGGTGCTGTGTACGGGTGTGGCTGCCGTCAGTGGTGGTGCTGTGTACGGGTGTGGCTGCCGTCAGTGGTGGTGCTGTGTACAGGTGTGGCTGCCGTCAGTAGTGGTGCTGTGTGCGGGTGTGGCTGCCGTCAGTGGTGGTGCTGTGTACAGGTGTGGCTGCCGTCAGTGGTGGTGCTGTGTACGGGTGTGGCTGCCGTCAGTGGTGGTGCTGTGTACGGGTGTGGCTGCCGTCAGTGGTGGTGCTGTGTACAGGTGTGGCTGCCGTCAGTGGTGGTGCTGTGTACGGGTGTGGCTGCCGTCAGTGGTGGTGCTGTGCACAGGTGATCGGTCAGGGCCTGGTAGTCGTAACCGGGCCTAGAGCCGGCATCAGAGCCCCGGCATTAGTCGTGCTGCCGGCTCTGACCTGCTACCTCTACCAGCTCTGACACGCATGTTGTGTGACGGATTCTGACGAACGTACCGCGCGGGCCGACAGAGAGGCCGGCGTGCAGGGCCACCCGCGAAAGCACGTCTACCGGGTGATGCAGTTCCACGAGGACGAGCTGACCTCCCTCATGTCCTCCATGAGCGACGGCTGGAAGTTCGAGCAGGTGAGACGACGGCTCCACGTTCTGCGTCTGCGCCCAGCTCTGTTCAGCTCGGCGCAGGCCAGTCCTCACGGAGGCCTACTGTACGGGCGTGGGCCGACCGTACGTGCGGTTGTGGCTATGATGGCTATGTGGTTGGTTGGGTGCCCTTGTGACCGTACGAGCGCAACATGGCCCAAGTATTCAGCGCGCCCGAAGCGCCGATCCACCGCCACCCTCTTGAGACCGCAGGGCGCTGGTTGTGCTGGTGGTGTTGCTGTGGTCGGTCAGACGTGTGGCCGCTTTCAGTTGATCAATGTGGGCAGCCAGTACAACTACGGCAGCAACGACCAGTCCGAGTTCTTGTGCGTGGTATCGCGCGAGTGCGCCTCGTACGACAGCCACAGCAACGGCGTGCAGCCCTCCGACAAGGCCAAGGTCAGTGACCCCTGCCTCGTGCGACAGCCACAGCAACGGCGTGCAGCCCTCCCACAAGGCCAAGGTCAACCCCTGACCTACGCCAACTTCCGACCACCACGTCAATGTCGGCGCCATGCCGTGTCGACAGCACCTGTCTCAACCTGCTGCAGGCGGCTGCCAATCTTTAGTCATCCGATTTGGCTGAAATGAACTTGGACAATGCCTTGGCTGAAAATTGACAAGATTTATACATGGACGGAGCTTGCAGCGCTACGGTAGGCAGGTTATTGTATATCCGACACCCGCTGCAACAGGCTTCAACAAGCATCAATTATAATACAGCATTATTGCAATTGTTGCATTATTTGATCAGTATTAACATTTAAGTGTTGCGTTATTGAGAGAGACCGATGGAAGGACAGTTGAGTGGTGACCCGATGATGATCTGTACAGCCGTACCCAAGCGAAGTGGACATCGTCGATCTCGCCGGAGGTCGCATCGCCCATTCCCGCTGTTCCAGATGCTGCTGCAGAAGGCGAGTCGCATGTGATCGGTGTGGTGCCTTAGTGACGTCTCAGCGGCCGTGTGACGTCACCGTGGCTCCGCCAAACACCGGCAGGAGCCGGCCCGGCGGGCGAGTGGTGTGCGCGACGGGCAGTCGACGCGCGCAGCTGACTCCGCAACCGCTGGCTTTGCAGTGACGTCAGCGCAACAGCGGGTGGCTGCCCGATGGTTTTTACCGAGCTTATCTGGCGCGGCCGAGAGAGAGAGAGCCACTTTGTACCTATTTTGTAGGCGAGTTTTTTAACGTGTTCTCTGCGGTACGTTTTCTCGCCTTACGTGCTTGGCGGTGTCCAGTGCTTGACGCCGCAGACGCCGGCCCGTGACCGCCGCTGCTGGAGTCAGCTGCTGGTGTACCGCTGCTGGTGTACCGCTGCTGGTGTACCGCTGCTGGTTTACCGCTGCTGGTGGCGGCTGTTGACGGCCGTTGCTGCATTAGACTGCCCGGTCTGCGACCATTTCCTACAGTGTACACTGGTGTGCGCGGCCTGTGGTAGCCGCAGGAGACACTGCCCGACCTGCGACCGTTACCTATAGTGTACACGGGTGCTTGCGCCGCCGAATGAGAATCCACTCTGTGTTGACGGTTTTCAAGCAATGTAAACATAAAACAAAATACAATATAGATATTCTTGTGTCAATGTGCCTTTGTTTGTGACGCTGGGTGGGTGCTGGCGCATTGCGCCGCTGAGTTCCTCCCCCAGCTGAGAGTTGAGGTGGCAGGTGGGGCTGTTGACCAGGCCACCTGGTTGTTCCTCTCGCTGGCGATGCCGAAACGTCACAAGGACGTCAGAGAGGCGTCACAAGTGGCAGCCAACGGTCATCAGCTCCTTCACACGTGCTGCGTATGGGTGAAACAGAGGCGCGACTAACGCCATCGATGTAGCCAATGAAATTGCCCGCGACCTCTGATCGTTGTCGATGTAGCAACTGGGACCCGCAATTCTTGCGCCACTGGTCTCGCTGTGAAAGATATCCGATTGACTTCACCACCACTGGCAGCCTATGTTGTAGCGAGCCTTTAACAATGGCCGAAATAATATGTGCCGTGTCAAAGCTCCGGACTCCGAAGTGCTTCCGAAGGTTCAGACAACATCCAGAACGAATTTTTAAATCTCTCAATGTGCGCTCGAAGCCCTACTACACATATTCAACAAGCTTTGGCAACTATGTGACTTTCCTGTAGCCTGGCGGGAAGCAGTTGTGGTTCCGGTGTTGAAGCCGGGCAAAAGCGGACTGGAACCACCCCACTATCGCCCAATGTCTCTTACTTCGTGCATGTGCAAGCTAATGAGGAAGCTGATGACCACTAGATTAACGTGGTTTTTAGAACAGCACATTTTTTCAGATGCACAGTGTGGTTTTCGGAAGAACAAGCGCTCCATTGACCACATTTGAACCCTGGGCACGGCAGTACGTATAACATTTGAACAGAAACGACACGTCGGCGCTGTCTTTTTTATCATCGAAGCAGCATATGACACGACTTGGCGTTAAGGTATTCTGAGAAAAGTGCATAAATGTGGTATTCGTGGGTCAATGTGATCCTCATCCAGAATTTCCTAGCCGCGGGACACTTCCGTGTTGACGTTGGCAACCAGCTATCCAGTAGATTTATGCAAGTAAACGGTGTTCCACAGGGACTGGTCTTGAATGTAGCACTGTTTGTGACAATGATTCACGATATAGGTGACTCACGTCCGCCAGGGCTTGGCCGGTCGCTCTTCGTGGACGATTTTTTCCATATGGTGCAGCAGAGCTAGGCTGTCGGCTACGTCGAGAAGTCTTCAATTGGCCGATCACGGACTTGAAGAGTGGAGTGCCATGAATGGATTTAGTTTTTGAACTATAAAGACAACCGCGATGCACTTCTGCCGCCGACGTAACTGTGCAGATATCCCACTTCACCTATGCGGGAACCTGATTCCAGTGCAATCTCGGTGAGATTTTAAAGTAACTTTTGAGTCGTGTCTTTGTTACAGGGAACGTTTTAAAACACTTCGCGATCAGTGCTTTAAATCCGCGCGCCGTGCACTCGGACAGTATCACCATGCCACGAACCATTGCCGAAAAGTGACCGTCTTCCTCCTAGAGGCAAGTGGCAGACAATGCGGGACGCAACACTGGCGAACAAACTGAGAGCCAGCAAACAACGTCTGGGGCCATGGAGCTCGTCCTGTCGTAAGCATAGACAAGAAGAGGTTACGCTGTGCCGCCTCGGCATAGGACATACTTATGCCACTCACGGTCATTTGTTGTGCGGTAGCGACAAACCTCTGTGCTCAAGATGTGCAGCACTGACAGTTCGCCAGGTTCTGATTTCGTGTCCTCTGTATGCTGACGAGCGTAGACATCATTTTGTGTTTGCACAGGTAGAGTCACTTAGTGATGTTCTGTCCGACACGTCTAGCAATGTCCAACCGGGACGACTGATGGACTTCCTTTCTGACATGTCGTTCTCGGCGATATATACTCCTCACCGATAATTATTGCGTGCAAAATCTACGACACAATAGCTTCACGTAGGCGGTAACCACAATGAAAGGCTTGATGCTTTATCTAACCACATTTCGATGACTGAGTTATGAACGCAATATGACTATAGTTGTCGGATCGCCCTTAAAGCCCAAATAAATAACTAACTAACCAGAGGTACGTCGGAGGAATGCCAGAGGGACGTACAAGGGATGTCGGAGGGGCATCAGAGAAACGTCAGATGATCGTAAAAGGGACGTCAGAAGCGCGTCAGAGGAATATCAGAAGCACGTCAGAGGGATGCCAGAGACGTGAGTTTTGCTCTCGGCTGCCAGGCTGTGAGAATCGGATGTACGTTCAGAAATTGCATCAAGGGTGGCTGTGGTGGCATAACAACATTCGCTTAGGAGTGGGCACTTTTCGGCTGGAACCCGGGAGATCAGCAAAAACGGAAATGTTGGGTTTGACAGTGAGCGTGACAAGCGCAATATCTCCGCGGCTGAAGGTGCCGCCGCAGGCGATGGTGTGTGTGTGATCGGCCTGGTCTGTGGTGACACGTCAATTCTGCTGCCGCGTTTACTACCAACGACAGGGCCTCTCCGACACCATTGCTACGAGGCATAACTGCTGCCGACATTTCTGCTACAGACATTACTTTTTCGCTTCGTTACATTGCTGCCTCGTGCGTGACTGCCACGGAATAGTGCTCCGGACATTGCTACTATGTGCATTACTGCCGCAGACCAGTGTCCAGACCTTGCTACTATGTGGATTACTGTCACAGATCATTGTTCCAGACCTTGCTGCTATGTGTGTTACTGCCACAAACTAGCGTAACAAACCTTGCATTACTACCGCAGACTTCATTGCCACCGACATCACTTTTGCACGAAATTGCTGTCGCATGGAATTTCTGCTGCATGTTTTACTGTTGCCGACATTGCTTTCACACAGCACTAGCACACAAAGACGCAACCAAGGAGGAGGCCGTGTCGGTGACTCGGGCTTCACCAAAAGCCCGTATTTAATCGGCTACGGGATCGCCCGGGCGGAGAAGAAAGACCGAGGCTGTTGTCGGGCCCCTAAGAGCGTCTACGAAGCCCTTACGAAGCCCCTCGGGACCCTTATGAACGTCTGCTGGTCATTACGTGCGTTCACGGCCCTTGTGAATTTCTCCGGACCCTTGCGTATTTATCCGGGCCTTTACGAACGTCCACGGATGCTCACAGATGCCCACGGGCCTCTGTGAACGCCTGCGGACCCCTACAATTGTCCGTTGTTCTTTACGAATGCTTACGGGCTCTTACGAACTTGTACGGGCCCGCACGAATGCGTGCGGGCACCTACGAGAGTGCGGGGTCGTACAAGCGTTTACTTACCCCTCACAGAGTATTGAATCAACCTCTCTTCCAATTAAATTTTGCCACCCTGCATCTACATGCATGCTTTGGGCGGTCTGCATTCCTTTTCATAGTGCCAGGCTTACTTATCATTTGAGCAGGAAGGGGACCCAACGACCCGGGCACCAATATTAGGATTAAACAAGATAACCTCATTTGTTTTTAATAAAAACGAACCATTTTCGAAAGAAAGCGGCCGAAATCCAGCTTCAGAATTTGTGGAGATAGTCTGGCCCCCCTTCGCAAAATCCGCCCCCTCTTTGCACAATTATTGGCTACGTCTCTGCTACTACACGACATTACCGCCGGAGATCTTACCGCTCCCGAAGACAGCCCAGGAGCGGATCCTGGACTGTTCATGAGGGCGCGCTTCCTGGCAGGGGCGCCTTGACCAGGCGTTTGTCGGCCTGACAGGCAGGGGTGGGCAGGGGCGAGGTGCCAACGCAGGATCCCGGACTGGGTGGTGAGTGTCGCTCCTGACCCGGGGGGCGTCGCCCCCCCCCCCCCGTATCGCTCCTCGGACACCTGGCGTCCTTCCGCTTACGGGATGCAGGCAGTGGCGCAGACTGGATTTTCCTAAGGGGGCCCGACCAAAGAAATTGTGATGACACGTAGAATGCTTCCGGCTCGGGAAGCGCGCCAATATTTTAGGGTTTTGCGTGTTGAAAATCTCAAAATTTCCCGTTTAATTTCATGTATTTTTGGGTGCTAAGGGGGAAGTCAAACCCGGGACCCCTCTTGGCTGCGCCTATAAATGCATGAAGAGCCGAACACCACGTCGACTGCGCGGCATCCTTCCTCCCTCAAACAAGAACGTTCCTGGTCTGTCTCGGGACCAGGTCAACCGACCCACCACCCCCCTACACCTACATCAGAGGTGAGAGCACCACCCGGGGAACAACGGAGAAAAGATCTTCCCTGTCATCGGTGTCCATATTCTTCAAGGACTGGTCAAGATCTCTAAGAGCGGTTTTGGAGGTCGGCAAGGTAAACACGGTTTGCTATTGCGTAATAGCGGCGTCATGTTTTAGGGACGGTTTTGAAGTGAAAGTGACTTCAAATATAACCAAAGATATATATATATATATATATATATATATATATATATATATATATATATATATATATATATATATATATATGCATGCATATACCTGAAAAAGTTTTCCTCCCTTAACCTGATCCATCGTTTCCCCCTACAATGAACACACATGAAGTCCCTCCACATGCATTGCTTATCCGTGCCTCGCCATAAGAAATACCACATTTTACCAGTGTGTGTTGATTTTTAGTTCGGCAAGCTAATGTTTTGTGCATATTACATAATGTTCACCGCTGGCACCAATGACGATTTAAAGGAAAATGTATCACTTCAAAGGTTCACAAACCATTTAGACAGACGTTCCTGCCTTCTCTGCAGGAGATGCGGTCGGACGAAGAGCAGCCACATCTCCTCGTCCCCGACAATACCAGCATCCACACGGCTGCCGTGGTTCGTCGCGGGCTGGACAAGCATGCGAACGTGGTAAACGTTGGCTAAATAAATGACATTGCATGCTTGACATTGACTCATGCACTTGCATTGCATGCATGTGCATGCGGAATCCGAATACTATGGAGTCATGGGAAGAAGCCTCTCTCTACTTGGATGCCTCAAGTGTTAAATATGTGCATACCGTACCAAGAGCTAAGTATGAATCTCTGCCACTAACCCTTACCCATAGTTCATGTTGGCGATAGTTCATGACCCTTACCCATAGTTCATGTTCAGCTAACATGCGTGCCGGAAGGTCTCCAAATAACACGAACCAGGGGGTGCATTCCACCATCCTAAGATCTTGGGAACTGCTCAAGCTAGAAACACGAATGTGGAGTGGAGACTAGGGATGTAGTGAACTCGCTGCCGTACGCATTTAATGACCCTAGGTAAACGCCTTCAAGGTCAAATGAGGTTGACAGATTGGCCAGCGCGCCACGGCGCCGCGCCGACGAAACCTTTGTGGCGGCCGGCCGGCAGCCGGTCGGTCGATTTTGCACCACCACAGTATCTATACTTGTCAATTGATTTGAACAATTATTTTTGCATGTGATGCACTTTTCAACGTTAAATCAAGCCACACGATTTAATTACGATATCCCTGCCCATTTATGGGATATCGTCGAAAATAGGAGGGGTGGCCGGAATCCTCTTCCCAATCTGAAGCTCGTGCTAATCTTGAAAAGTGGGGGCATACATACCAACAGAAATGATAGAGCAGAGCACACTGAATCTCGGGCTGATGCACCTTAGGAGACAGCTTGCATGTTCAGATGTGCCGAATGACTGCGCACAAAAACGAATGTGGGCTACCCGAATGTATTCGTATCAACCTGTGATCAGCAAACGCGTTTGCCTGTGATCGGATCAGATAGTCACTGCAATTTTATTGCCGTCGTATTAGCATGCACATACGACGCGCTGTTACAACAACAAATGTTTGCGTTTCACAGATACGTGCTCTTCCGTGGCCGGCGAAATCTCCATTATCAGTGCAGATTGCTCATCAGTATTGAGATATTCATGCATTCATGCTGAGCCGTCAGTGTTGGTCCGTCTCGGCCAGGCCACACCCCTCAAGGTTAAAATCCCTTTGCTTCTGAGATCGGGGCGCTCCCGCTTCCTGAAACAAGGCTGTGTAGTGAGGCCAAGGAGCGCCTCCGCCGATCAAGGTGTGAGAGAGACAACCTGCCTGCTGTGGCGCATCGCCGAGAACACGTAAACTGTTTGGCCGCTGCCTCTTCACGCGCCAAACACCCGCCGGTGGGGAGGGGGCGCGAGCTTGCTGCGCAGCTCGGGGAGTGGCTATCCGTCTGCCAGTCCACACCGACGGTCAGCGGGTCAGAGGACGAGCAGTCGGGGCCGCCACCAGCCGCCGGTCACCGGGTCCGGGTGGAGGGACAGTGTCGGCCCGCTGCAGCTGCACAGGTGAGCCGAGCCTGCAGCTGCACAGGTGAGCCGAGCCTGCTGCTGCACAGGTAGGTGAGCCGGGCCTGCAGCTGCACAGGTGAGCCGAGCCTGCAGCTTCGACAGGTGAGCCGAGCCTGCAGTTCCGACAGGTGTGTCGAGCTGACCGGGCCTGCAGTTCCGACAGGTGTGTCGAGCTGACCGGGCCTACAGTCCCGACAGGTGTGTCGAGCTGACCGGGCCTACAGTCCCGACAGGTGTGTCGAGCTGACCGGGCCTACGGTCCCGACAGGTGTGTCGAGCTGACCGGGCCTACAGCTCCGCACAGTCGGAAGAACAGCTTAAATACTAATTGGAGTAGCAGCTGGGGAATGTAGGCTGGGTATTACGGCGACGTGGAAGCAGCGACAGATCTCGTACAAGTTGACGATGGTCGATGGAATAACAAGCATAATAATTATTTTACAACACACGAAATCCTGGAAATACGTCAAGAATTAGGGACGTGTTGCAGGCGCAGCAGTAGCCCACTATCTGTGGGCGCGCTAATTTACAGAACATTTTCAAAGTATATGCATACTCAACCCTGGTCCACGCACTGGGTGGGAGGATGCAGTTGCACCCCCATGCATTTTTTGTCGACCACCGGGATACTGTTCGCGTCAGTACACCGCCGCCGGGCGTAGCTTACGGGTTATCCTCTGTCGACCTCATGCCGTAACAGTGAAGATGTCCTCTCAGGTCACTGACGTCAAATGACGTCATAAGAGGGAACGTGTCCGGCAGTTTTTCGCTAAAGTCGCGAATTATCGGCAAGTGCTTTCACTTATTGTTCTCGAATCACCAATGATATGACCAATGATATGACCAATGATATGATGTGACACGAATGATGGCTAGGTGATGGACAGCTCAGCTAATCTATCTGCATGGGTCATTATGTTTTCCAAGGTCATTCTATTTCACTGATCTAACTTGACCTCAGATGACCTTCTTCGGGTTCGGAATTGCTCTGAAGTTAATTTTGACAATACAACTGAATTTGCCGTCTAATTGTACCCCTGGGTACCAGAATATAGTGATTCGGACAATGATTCGGAAACCTCCAAAATGCGGTGAACATTTTGACCTCATGCTACCAATGGGATGAACCCCTTACCTATGCATCCAGATGCAACATATCGCACGTGGTTAGTATCCAAAGATACTGAGAAGCACCATGGTGACACATTTGAAGCGCCTATCTGCTGTTGGTTTCACACAGACAACTATAAAAAGTAAAACTCGATTTTTGTCCAAAAGTGACGAAAGTAACCTGGAAGGTCAGCAAATGACCCAAAATATAAAATTTGGGGAATCAATCGCGTGGTCTTGTGACGGGAAACACGCTGATTTTGTATGTCGCCAGCTCTCTCCGTTTGGAACTTGTAGGGGGTGTGGTGTTAACACCCGCCCGGCCCCTCCGTGCACGGGCGTGTGTTAACGCTCGCCCGTGCGTCTGAAACACAGACTAATGATGAAATAGATTATAATAATGCTAACATAATCTGACATCCCAGCAAGCTAACTAATCTGACATCCCAAGCTAACATCCCAGGAGACGAGCTAGTCGTATGCATGGCCTGTGCTTCACCAAGTTTCCAACAGAACATTTTACAATGCATACACAGATCTGGGATATGCTATTTCCGAAACAACCGCAGACCGGCATGGCGCGGGCCGCTCAGAGCTCGTATAGGGTGGCCAACACACCCGTCAACTTGACGTCCTATTGTAAACATTACTTCGTATGACAGAAAGGGGGGAAATGCGACCATGAAAAGCACTTGCGGTACTCCTTTACGATTGCCACATCTACACTCGATTGTCACTTATGATTGCCACAGCTACATTTTTGAATCTCCAACCGATTTGCAACATTGGCAATCTCATCCACGCGCGGGGAAGTACTTAATGCTTTTACCCGTATGACGTCATACGGTGTACGTCAGTGCAACTTGATCACAGCCAAGTCTGCCATCCAATCACAGCGCCTGTAGCGCTTCATGACTGACCATGGCTTCCGTGGTCGCCGACGAAGTGAAATGGGCGCGGTCGCCAGTGATCGCCAGACTGACCTGAACGCCGCACATGCATCAGCGCTGGGCTCTTGCAGCAGAAGTGTGCACTTTGAGTGGCACGGTCGCCCAACAGATGGCACGGCAATACACCAGCCATGACAGGCGAAATAATACAATATTACAAGGAATTTGCAAACACTCGTAAGGTGCTATTCATGCAACCGAGGCACATTCACAGATATGTTCCTTGGCAAAGGCATCGAATATGTCTAGCGTGCGTTATAAACGTAATTACGGTATCATTGCCAGATTAATTGTGCATAGGTAATATATGTACAACAAAAGTAGCACCTACCACTTTGTTATTTCACTTCATCATTAATTTGATGGTGATATATCAGCACTTCTGCGCTAAATCATCGGCTGTTTTAATCCATTCCAATGCGCGGTTTCTTTTCAGTCGTACACACAAATTCATTGCACTATTTTGGAAATTTGGCTCCAGCCAAATTTTCAGACAACACTATTTGCGAAATTGATGTTTTCCTAACGTGCTTTGCGAAAACCCCTAGCGTATCTCCGAGTTTGGCAGCATCAGACTGGCAAAGAGCTGCCTCATTTATTCACCGCCATGACGCAACACAGATGTTATCATTCCAAGCGATGCAACATGCGTCACCGCCAATCGGAATCCGTCTAGCCCCAACGAGCGCCGAATTTCCAATGACGTGATCTGGTGTCGATGAAGTGCTACGGCAGACCCATCCATTGGCTTCCCCGCTGGAGACGACGCGGCGGCCGGGCAGGAGTGCAACGCAGCCGTCGGCGGCAAAGGCGTCACTTCACTCTCAGCCAGAGAGTAAACTCTTAAGACAGAGGTAGAAGATCCGCAGACGATTTTCACCCACGGTGTCAGGGTAAAAAGCATCCGGGCATTAAGGGACTTTACCCGGCTGTTGAGGGTTGTCTCTACCTGGACAGGGGTTCAGTATCTCAGGTCTACTCTCGTTCTGTGGGTTAACTCCTCACTATTTACTCTCAACGCATGGTCACTGGAATGGGTTCGAATGAGTCACCCAGTCAGTAGTGATCAGGATGGATTCCAGTCAATGACGGGCCAAAGCCTGTCATCGTGTCGAGGTAACCGAGAGGTCACAGAATGTGACCAGTGTCAGCCTCGTGTCGGGCCAGTTTCGACCCAATTTCAGCTCAGGGTTTTTGTTCTGTGATCATGTTTCTCCGGAAAGCATTGTATGTAGCGAATTGCATCCCCACAGTTAACATATGGACCTCTGTCGAACAGCTAGCCGCGGACAACTTTATAACCCACCGTAATTACCGAATAATACCTCCGGAATCGCGAGCGCTAGTCGCAGCCTAAACATTGCTAGCCGGTGGTTGTCGCTTGTGAACTCGAAAATCACGGGCGATATTTGTGGCGTACATGGCACAACGGTCACGTAGAGAGATTCCTTCACTTGTTCCACCCAACTGACTTGGCTGACACTGGGCTGATATTGGGTTGACACTGGACTGATACTAGACTGATACTGAGCTGACACCGGGCTGATACTTGACTGACACTGGGCTGACACTGGGTTGACACTGGGCTGACACTGGGCTGACACTGGGCTGACACTGGGCTGACACTGGGCTGACACTGGGCTGACACTGGGCTGACACTGGGCTGACACTGGGCTGACACGGGGCTGATACGGGGCTGACACGGGGCTGACACGGGGCTGACACGGGGCTGACACGGGGCTGACACTGGGCTGACACTGGGCTGACACTGGGCTGACACTGGGCTGACACTGGGCTGACCAATGGCAATGACACTAGGCTGTCCAATGTCCAATGACACTGGGCTGACACTGAGCTTACACTAGGCTGTCCAATGTCAGCCCAGTGTCAGCCCAGTGTCAGCCCAGTGTCAGCCCTGTGTCAGCTCAGTGTCAGCCCAGTGTCAGTCCAGTCTCAGCTCAATGTCAGCCCAGTGTCAGCTCTGTGTCAGCCCAGTGCCAGCCCATTATCAGTCCAGTGTGAGCCCAGTGTCAGCCAGGTGAGGTGTGCCGTAATGGGGTCAGTGTAGCTATGTCGGTGTTGCACCGCTATTGCGTCGTTCCGATGCCTGATTACATGAGCCATCGGCGGTGGGCAAATCAGCGCCAAAGCCGGGCTCAACCCTCCCCCGCTGGATCGATTCGCCTCTCTGGAGCGAACCGAAAGTGGCGTCCCTTTGTCTTTGCTCCTCTCGCAGCTGAAGTAATGTTGCACGTCCACGGAGTCAGCTCCAGGTGAAGTATCTGAAATGGTGGCGTTTGTTAAATGTGATGCGGTATAATTCTGGCCATCGTTTCCCTCCACGCTTCGCAATGCCTTTTTCAGAATTTAATAATTTGAAGAGCATTCTTGTCAAGCATGCATACCCGATGCGTTTTATGTCCAATGCACAACCGCATATGGTAAAGCCTTTCACTATCAAGTTTTGATCGCCGTCCTAACGCTGAGTAACATACGGATAATATCTGTCACGACAAATATCAATACACAGACCCAAGACAATCCCTGAAAGTTTGAAACCACGTAGGTGTTTTTCATTTGTTTTGCTTCCATTTTGTTTTTGTGGAATGCTTGGTGAGCATCTGCGCGATTTGTTGATGTCGATCGACGTCTTTCCTGAAATTATTTGGAATGCAAAGCTATCCTCAGGGCAATTTTGCTTGTGCAATGTTAATCTTATGTACGTCAAAAACAGATAACCCGAGGACCCACATTCAGACGGCTTCGTGTTTGGATGTTTATCAGCTAGAACATTAAACTCTCTGGGATAGTATGCAGCCTTTTTCCACAAGATGGATGGAGCTTCTTTGAAAAGACTGCGAACAGTTTGACAAACATGCCTAAAACCGACTGGAAATGACAAGCTTTTGGAATGACAAGGAAATGGCATTGTTTTGACGTCAGAAGCATAAAAAGTCCTCTCCAACCTGGGATGCTCTAAAGTCTTCCACTGGAAGTTCAGTATTCCAAAGCATGCATCCAACCGTGATATCACCCATTCATCAAATTCCAATCGTGCGATCAAGCTACCGGTCATTATTGATCATTCTACAATGACATGAAAAGCAAGTCAGTCAAAACACAAACCGTGTTATTGACGAAACACATAAGAAATGCCCCCTAAGCACTCAACAGAGTGTAGGAGGGAAAAAGGACAGTCATATGGAAGCTTCGATACCAATAGCTTCCATTGTTAACATGGGGCCATCGGGCATTAGGTGGAGTTCCTCAGACCCATTTTCAATGCCAATAGTTTTCTGGCATGGCACTCGTGGCACTCGTGTGTCTAAACACCTATGACAGGTCCGGACCGGACAAACACTTTAATTACAACATAATACACAGCCGGCGCACTAATAGCGAAATGTCTTTCGGCAGCTCATTCAAAGAACCGCCATCAGCAGCTCAGTGTTGTGTAGCTATGTCAGCATGAAATGGAGTCAATTAATTGCATGAAATCGAATATTTTTGTTCGAGTTGCTTTCGAATTCCGCAAGCCGGCTCATGCTCATCTTAGCCCGGATAATTTTAGCACGCTCTGGTGTACACGACGCTTTGGATACGCAGGACATAGGCATGGCATAACCGCAGGTGTGACCTTGCGTGCCGTGACCGCAGGCGTGACCTTGCGTGCCGTGCTAATCTGATTGAGCACGATCCGAACGCCACCTCAGCCGGGTTTACGGCGGCGCTTTGCTCCTCCTCGCAAACCCAGCAGCAGAATCGATCGAACTGACCCGACATAATGATGATCGTAATTAACACTGGCGCGTAACTGTGGTGCTGGCAACGGTCGCAATAACAAGCTTTAAAGAAGTGATGCTGTTGAGATCAGCAGCATTGGACGTACAAACGCCAGCTGCTGTCGATCAGTCTATCGCGCTCTAAAACCCATCTCACTATCCGCACTATCAGATCACAAAGTCGACCGGTCTCTGTCAAGACTCCACTTACCTTTGTGAGCTCGAGGTGTGCTACGACCTGGATGGGAGCAAATTGCTGCGGTAAACTCAGCTCCTGTGACTCCAGTCCGGAAAGGGGTCTCTTTCTCTTGCTCCCGATGTGCCATATTTTATGTGATGTTTGATGTATTTGATTGGCGTGCATTATGTGGTAATTTATACCATCTGATTCCCACTATTTGAACTTTTTGAACGAGCTCAAGCTCTTGAAAATGCACACTGCTTCGGTAATTTAGAACAGTTAATTGGCTTTATGGAACTTGCTGGGAAAAACAACCAGGTGAGATTGTAGACAGCATCTACCTATCATAGATGGAGACTTCCCGAAATTGTTGGTGGTGCCAAGCCGAATTCTTGGTCTCTTCTTTTCATGCATCGTCAGCGGCCGAGTACTAAATTGATAAATGATTGGCGTTGCATCAAATCCCAGCACACGGGCGAGGATTATCATTCACATTGCGCCATGATGTGTAGGATCTGCGGCGGCCATCGCTACACATCTGGCGCCCGAGAGCCTAATCCAGCCCGAGAGCCTAATCCAGTCACACGTCACTTTCCGAAGCCATGGGAAAAACGCACTGCAAAAGCGTCCCAAACTACATTCCAAAACTACATTCCAAAACTACATCTCGAACTGCATCCCAAACTACATTCCAAAACTACATCCCAAACTGCATCCCAAACTACATTCCAAAATTACTTTCCAAAACTAGATTCCAAAACTGCATCACAATACTACGTCCCAAATCGACATCCAAAGCTATGTACCAAAGCTACATTCCAAAACTACGTTCCAAAATTCATTGGCGCTGAATTCAGCCACGTGTGACTCGTCGCGAAGACAACTTAGGACTAGCGCTGTTGGTTCCCCTGCCCCCCGTGGGTGAATACTGGCACCGCCTTGCACACAGTCACACCATAGCCGTATGTCACCCCCTCTAATGACGCCTCTGTACGAATCCGGGGAATGGGGAGGGGGGGGGAGTCGTCAACCGCGACCCAGACGTCGACCCACTGCCGCTATCCCAATGCCAGCACTGGCAATGGGATGAGCTGTGACAAGAATGGCGTAATCTCGGGATTGGTATAATCGGTGTGTAAATATACGTATGCTGGCCAGACACATCCAAGACAAGACGCAGTACTGCCGAACGCGGCGTTACTGGATACTACGGCCGTTGACCTTTCCAAGGCCATTCGAAGTTACTCACTCAACTGGATTTCGCATCCTTCGTCTTTTGTTTTCGATCACCCAGAGGCTAATTCGGAAGCTGAACTAAATTTAGCGTCTATTTCTTTCCCTGGGTTCAAGAAAAAGTGTTTTCGGGCGCAAGGTTTGGATAGGTATGCTGTGCCGCCGTTCATGGATAGGTAGACTGTGCCGCTGTGCACCGATCTGCCGGGCGTCGGAAATCGACAAGTGACCATGCAGACTTCAAAGGCCATCGATACCGACACCCGGAAGGTATATCCAGCTCTGTTCTCACGATGCGCCCGGACAGACAAGTATGGAAGCTAAGCAGGACCGCAATGACATTAAAATCTGAAGTTATGATAGTAGAGTGCCTTTAAAAAAAATATGAAAGCCCTTGGGGATTGTGAAGTTTGTGGTGCCTTGGGATGTTAGTAAAGAGGTGCAACAGTTCTGGGTTATAAAAATCCAGATATCAATCGCATCAGACAACATTTTTGAAAACATAATTATTTGGTGTCGCACATGCATGTGTAGTTAAAGTCTCCAACGATAGCTCCAGCTGGCGATTCCAAAATACGCACCTTGGAGACACAAAAGAAAAACCAGCGAGTAGCTTGCTGTATCTCGAGAGTAGACACGAGCGCCAAGTGCTACGCTTAGGCCCATATGCTAGGTGCCAGGTCAGGTCACAGAGATGACCTCTAATTTCGAAATTTTCAAAAGGACCTAAGTTTCGGTAGTTCTAAATTTTCTTGGTAAAATAGATGCTAACTGCGTATTCAGGGTCTAAAAGTCCCCAAAAATACGTCAAAGTATAAAAGAGGCAAACTTAGGTCATCCGAGATCATTGTCTTGACGAGGTTACCAACCTATATCCACACATCCGTCTAATTGTCAACCAGCCTAAAACTCCCAACCTATTCGATGGTCCGGAGATGAGCGTACACCCCCTTATCAGATTAAATGTGTTTTCACCGGTGGCGGAACTCCTGCTGACAACCAAATTATAAACGTACCATACAATTGGCAACTTATCGCGATATATTTTGCGATTTGTCCTGTGCCATGTAACATACACATTGTTTGACGTCAGCGACACCACTTCATTCTTCACACCGATCCCATTACAAACGTGACGTGCTGATTGGGCAAACGCATTCTGCAATTGTGAGTGGTCTGTCCGGCGTGGACGGTCCACACTGGCTGACACTGGGCTGACACTGGGCTGACACTGGACTGATACTGAGCTGACACTGGACTGACACTAGGTTGACACTGAGTTGACACTCAGCTGACACTGGGCCGATACTGCGCCGACACTGGGCCAATACTGGACTGACACTGGGCTGACACTGGGCTGACACTGGGCTGACACTGGGCTGACACTGGGCTGACACTGGGCTGACACTGGGCTGACACTGGGCTGACACTGGGCTGACACTGGGCTGACACTGGGCTGACATCGGCTGACACTGGGCTGATACTGGGCTGACACTGGGCTGACACTGAGCCGACACTGGGCTGAAACTGGGCTGACACTGGACTGATACTGGGCTGACACTGGACTTACACTAGGTTGACACTGGGCTGACACTCAGCTGACACTGGGCTGACACTCAGCTGAGTGGATGGATGGTTCGTGGTAGTCGGGCTGTCGCGGCGTCAGCTGTCTTATCTCAAGAGAGTGCTCTTGCCGAAGACGGGGCGCAATTCTGTCTGTGACTTTCGACAGCTTGCAGAAGCCACTGCAGCTATGCTCGTCTTTGGTGACTTTGGTGACGTCTTTGGTGGAAATACCGTTCAACGAAAACGACGCATCTCCCGACGGCGTCATTAACAATTCTGACTTCATCTGCAAATTTATGTATGCTTAATTATTTATTTATTCGGTTCCACACACAAAAAAACACCCCCCCAAAGAGGGTGTCCCACAAACAAACACACACACACCCCCCCAACCCCAAAACCAAAAAAAAAAAAAAAAAAAAGGGAAAAAAAAAAAAAAAAAAAAAAAAAAAAAAAAAAAAAAAAAAAAAATAAAAAAAAAAAGAAAAAAAAGGGAAGAAAAAAGAAAAAAAAAAAAAAAGAAAAAAAAAAAAAAAAAAAAAAAAAAAAAAAAAAAAGAAAAAAAAAAAAAAAAAAAAAACAAAAAAAAAAAAAAAAAAAAAAAAACGGGGGGGAGGGGGGGGGATAAGGGGTGGGGGGGGGGGGGGGGGGGGAAAAGAGGGGGGGTGGGGAGGGTATCCATCGTACTCGTGTTATTTGCTACCATCCGGTTCATTGAACCAATAGTGGCTGATGTCGATAGTGACGTAAGTGAACCATTACTGGTCGTCTATAAGATCGTCTATTTTAGTGGCTGATCTACGAATACAGAGCCCTTTCGCATTCTTCTGGCACTGAAATCGTTCTAAAAAAAATGCGCGATGATTATTTTCGTCAAGGGATCTACTTTCCAGCTGCAGATTGACCAACACGGCCAGCCTGATTTCAAATACTACACATGGCTCCTGATGAAACCAGAAGCGGCGTCGACATCGCTGGGTCGGCGCCACTGTACTTCAGAAACATCTTCAACAATTATGCATAGACGAATTCTACAGTTCAACAATTCTTCATATTATGAGTCGCGCCTGACCTAACAGATACTGACGGCCAGGGTGAAATATACATCAGAATATACATAAATATACATATACAAATATACATGAAATCGAACCGTGGCTCCTTTTGCACGGCCAGTGTTGCTCACCGTGGTAGCGAAGCATAAGTCCCGAATACAGCTTTCAGCATTCCAGTCTCTGACGACGCGGTGATTGCGGCCTGTGCCTGAGCATCGCTGGGGTGCCATCTGGCCGTGTTGGCACCGCCAGCAGTTGCGCTCCGCGGTGGTTAGGGCCGTCAGCAGCTTCCCTCCGGAGTGGTTGGCACCGTCAGCAGCTTCCCTCTGCAGTGGTTGGCACCGTTAGCAGCTTCCCTCCGCGGTGGTTAGGGCCGTCAGCAGCTCCCCTCCGCAGTGGTTGGCACCGCCAGCAGCTTCCCTCCGCAGTGGTTAGGGCCGTCAGCAGCTCCCCTCCGCAGTGGTTGGCACCGCCAGCAGCTTCCCTCTGCAGTGGTTGGCACCGTCAGCAGCTTCCCTCCGCAGTGGCTGGGGCCGCCAGCAGCTCCCCTCCGCAGTGGCTGGGGCCGTCAGCAGCTCCCCTCTGCAGTGGTTGGCACCGCCAGCAGCTTCCCTCCGCAGTGGCTGGGGCCGCCACTGATCAGCACCTGTGATTTTGATACTGATCAGTCTGTGCTCGGCGCTGCCGAGGCTATCCTGCGGCACACAGTAAACTGGCGTATAACTTTGCTATGACGTCGGTTTCCCCAGCAAAGCATAAATGATAGACTTAACATACATACCCCCACGGGAATTGGGAAATCGCGTAAATTCACTTAATTTCTATATGTAAATATCAATGGTTCAAAAGTCATCTTTATCATTTCATTTGTATGGCCCACAGCTGTTAGCATTTGGCAATTTGATGACCTACCTAATGCAAGCTAACTCTTCGAATTGTATCATTCTTCAGACACTTTAGTAACAATCGCTCATGTAGAGTAGGCTCGGGAGGGTAAATATGAGACATTATTGTGCCGTTTGGGCCGATTTCATGCGCATATACGACTGGAAGTAAAACGCAATGCGAATACATGGATGATCAGCGGTTTTATTCATTATTGCACCCCCTGTGGGAGGTCCCATGTAGTGTAATTTACTCGATGTTGTTGCCTTCAGCTTCGGGAGATGATAGATTAAAAACGGGTACACAACCATAGCTTAAGCAGCCGGTACGATCGACTGAAGCAATTAAAAACTCGAACAAAATTACGCCTTAAAAAGCGATCGACGTACTTTGATAAAAGCACATATTCGCAATCATCACACGATCAGCTTTCGAATGTGAAGAAGTGTCGCGACTTTTCAGCGTCCAGAGTACTTCCAACGAACCGTGGCAGCCGTCTCCTTGACTTCAGTGACTGAATGAACGAGGGCAGTATTGCGATTCTATAATAGTCGCTATCAACAGTTTTTCCCGGATCAACAACACGGAGGTCCGATTTCCCACACTTTGATATACCACCGGCCACCATTACCTTCACAGACAACCTCGCCACCGGCGCCTACAGGCATGGCAGATGGGTCAGTGGCAGATGGGTCAGTGGCAGATGGGTCAGTGGCAGATGGGTCAGGCATGGCAGATGGGTCAGTGGCAGATGGGTCAGTGGCAGATGGGTCAGTGGCAGATGGGTCAGTGGCAGATGGGTCAGTGGCAGATGGGTCAGTGGCAGATGGGTCAGTGGCAGATGGGTCAGTAGCAGATGGGTCAGGCATGGCAGATGGGTCAGTGGCAGATGGGTCAGTGGCAGATGGGTCAGTGGCAGATGGGTCAGGCATGGCCGATGGGTCAGTGGCAGATGGGTCAGTGGCAGATGGGTCAGTGGCAGATGGGTCAGGCATGGCCGATGGGTCAGTGGCAGATGGGTCAGTGGCAGATGGGTCAGGCATGGCCGATGGGTCAGTGGCAGATGGGTCAGTGGCAGATGGGTCAGGCATGGCCGATGGGTCAGTGGCGGGAGGGTTTGCCCGGTCGGCTTCGGATGCATCTCCACTGGGCTTCAGTTTGTGAAGAGTGTTGTGAAGACCGTACCGTAGCTGCATGTTGTTTTGTTTTTATCAGTGAGCGATCTCTAACCATGCGCTGACAAAATGTCGGACGGTTTTCGATGTTTCTCCTGGACAACATTGGTGTCACCATATTTTCCGTATGACGTCGTTCCTCATTGTGTGGACCTGGCGAATCGCTGTACAGCTGTTGCAGCAATCTTCTTATTTCCACTGCCAGCGGCGCAGCCAGGGGGGGGGGGGAGGAGCTAGCAACCCACAATACACCATTTCAAACAAGCAATTTTGGCACTGTCACCACGCGAAACCAGAAAGCTTCGGTGCGTCGACGGCGGTCCCCGTTTCATGACATTTTGTTTTCGCCAGCTGCTTGGGAAAATTCCTGGCTGCTCCACTGTCTATTGCTTTAATCATCACTGGAGTTTCTCAACCACCTAGCTTCTTAGCCACTTTTCGGTATCCCAACAATAAACTTGTTCCTTTCCCAAATATCAGAGACGCTCTTCTGATTTCGGTGCAACCTTTGTTGGTCTTCCAGGGACAGAATCAGGTATTGTCCTAGGGACATATACTAGGAGAGGCACCTTCGGTGGGAAAATTTGTTGAACTGGGGGCGGTGCACTCGAGCCTTCCTGAAGTGGTGCCACCTTTGCATGGGGAGGGGTGGGTGAAAACACGCCCCGATACCTCCCTGTATCCGCCCCGTGGTCTTCCACTACGTTCCTTTATCGGAAGCAGGTGTAAATTTATTAGCAGCATTGTTGCCTATCATCGAACATTTGGCGGTTTTCCGGTGAGGGAATTTTTGGCAAGCTAAAGTTTGAATTATTGGCCGGCGATGCTCACGAAATGCTGGCGCTATTGTCCTCTGTGATAGGATCTGATGGATGGTGTGAAATTATATGATAGATGGTGGTAACGTTTTATCGTCGTTCGAAGCATCGCAGTACAGCAGTTGTTGCGAGTTTGTTTGCGGTATATTCATTCTTTCTTTTGTTTTTCATGAAGGTTCCAATAGTTACTGACATGAGTCAGAAGCTTTTGACCTCCGAAAAAAAATGCATTACCAAATGGCACCATGTTGAATGTCAGCCAAAGTCAGCTTCAAAGTTTTCTATTATATTAGCTTCACATTGCACCACTCATTCACTATCCCCATCATTCAATGTTATAATACCAGTATATTAAGTAGTATATAGCACATTAGCAGTATATTAAGTAGTATATAGCACATTAGCAGTATATTAATATGTAATGCCAACAATCACTTGACATTTTCTCCACAAGAAAGCTGACGAGGTTCGCCATGTCGCGGCGCCAGTAAACATGGCGGAAGGCAAGATGACATTCGCACAATGATGCAATATTGCATCCATTCCACGATCCACGAAGTGTCGAAAGCCTGCTGCGTTAGCAAGTGACTCTTGCTATTGACATCACATCAATTCAGATGTGACGTGCGGGACGCAGTAAATCATGGTGGATCAGAAGCATTCGACCCATGTACCATTGACTGGATGCAACTCTGCAAAAGAGAGACAGGGCTCTTGCAACAACTTATGCAATGACAGTCCTGCTAGAGCCCAGGGAGTGAGACATACACCGAGCGCAGCATTCAGCATCCCCTCTACTGAGTTTCGAGATCCGAGTATATGAAACGCCGTTTTCATAGCATAGCACCAGATGTCGCTGCTGTCTTGGTATAGATGACGATGACGTCCCATAGTTACTACTCTAGTGCCCCACGTCCCATAGAACACAAAACAGGTGACAAGTAGCTCTGATTCTGCATATCCGAGTCCGGCTCTTGGAGAAGGGTTTTCTGCTCCTCCATTTTCACGCATGTATGTTCGCCTGCTGAAATAAGATGACCTGCTCTCCGTTGAACAAAGCTTTTTTCTGAAATTTCCGCGCAATGTCTAGCCTCGTGCTCCCAGGCACCTCTTACGTTCGGCACCGAAGTAGCCAAGATCTTGATGCAAGACACGTCTGACCTTCTGGCCACTGCATCGTACAAAGTTATCATCAGCACCACAACATGAAACATATAGGCTGACATCGGTCTCAGGATTAGACAGTACTTCCACTGGCGGTGATATTTAACTCGTTCGCTGTGTGTGCAACTGACTAGGCTAGACTAGACAATCTCAGTGTAATATCTGGCGTGACTTGTTGGTTTAGTCCTGGGTTGAACTGTCTTGTCAAAGTGTGACTCTAGGATGACAAATTATTCACCGTCTTATATATATTATATATATATATATATATATATATATATATATATAATATATATATATATATATATATATATATATATATATATATATATATATATATATATATATATATATATATATATATATATATATGTGTGTGTGTGTGTGTGTGTGTGTGTGTGTGTGTGTGTGTGTGTGTGTATAGAAACAAAAACAAAAGTAGGCAGTCCTGAGCGAATAAGGAATAAATCTCACAGGGATTATCCAACCTATTTCGGCTTGAAAAAGCGTGATGTGGCATTTTACTAAAGCGCACTTCTTGGAATTGTGGCTTAGGAACATATAATCATAGCGATGCTGAGAACAGACATACAAAGAGGAGGTACTTTTATCTTGCTGTATTTTGTACTTCATCCGGCCTTGAAGGAACCATCATGGACTATTGTCCGCGACAATGGCGGATCCAGGAATTGTCATGGGGGCACATGTCTGGAGGGGCGCCACTTCGAAAGTAAGTACCCGGAGAGGCGCCGTTGCCTTGCGGTGTGCGCGTATGGCCGAATAATTAGAAGGGGAGCACTTGAGCCTTCCCGGAGGGGCACCATTTCCTCTCAGAGGGACGCCTCTGGCTGCAAAAATTCGAGTCGAGGAGGAGGAAGGGGGTGCACTCGAGCCTTCCCCGAGGGCGCCTTTTCCTGGCCGGAGGGTCCTCCAACTTCCCTTTTGGAGGAGGGGACATACCTCCAGTGTCCCCTTGTATCCGCCCTTGGACTGTGACTAGTCCTTTTTATTGATATGACTGATTATTTTCATGAATTTGGCGCATCTGTGGCATCACTCGGCGGGTGGGAATATTAATAGGCGGAACGGGTAAGAAGGTAGAAGAATCAGTAATGCCCAAGGACATTGAATACACCAGAAGTTCACGGAATGTATACATTTTTTCCTTGAGTATTTACTATATTTTAGTACCAATCCAACATCCACTCTCTCACAACAAACAGGGAGCGTTGCCATAGCAACCCAATGCAACTGCAGGACCTCCGTGTTAGCGCAGCTGTCATTCACATTATCCGACACCATTTATTTTAAAACATTCGAGAAAATTAGAAGCCGTCCGAACATTTCGGACCGTGAAGTTGCTAGTTTGCTGATGAATTGCGAACACAATCAGCGCTAGCAGCCGTGGCAGCAGACTGCGTTTAATGGTCTTGCGGCGAAGTCGGTCTCCAGCTGGCAGCTCCAGAACTTGTTGTGGCTTGAGCGATAGTCTGGGAAACCTCGTCCGGATCGCGAATTCTTCGGTTCGAAAGAATCGTTGCTGACTGGCCTCTATTAACTGGGCCTTTGAATGGCACAGGGCGGCAGTCGGACGCTAGTCTGGCCGGCCACGTGAGTTCAGTGGCACTGGCTCAGCAGCTTAGCGCGCCGTACCAGCTACTGCGATGCGGCGAGACAGTGGCTGGCAAGTTCGAACACACACACAGCTATAGTTATGACTTAGCTATAGTTATGACGCAGCTATAGTACGACTATGACTAACTTGATCCAAAGCTACTGCTAGAAACTAACGCCGCTACAATTTTGGCCGCACCAATGCCACGAAGTAGATGGGCGCTTGCGTAGCAGGTGACACGTGCAGAAAACCAGGCACTGACTAATTCCGAAATTTTCCATATCCTGGATCCTATGGTTGATTTAATATATTTACGGCTTAAAGGTATTTTCCCGAAACTAAAGTTATATATTGGTGGTTTATTCGAAGTCGATGTGAATGGCGTGGGGAGGGAAACCATTGTAAGCGATTTTCACGTTGCATGTCGCATACATTCAAGCATTCAATCATTGTGCGGACATTGTGTAGATAAGTGCGTAGTTTCCAACATTTTGGGTTCAAATCGGCTCGGCAACCACATCAATATTTTTTAAGAACAGAAACATTTAAACGTTCCAAGTCCTTTTTGAGCCTGTGCTATTATGATTATTGCAATTGTCACGAATTTCCTGGTTTGGGTAGTGGTTCCAGGCATTAGCGAAGTTCTTTGTGTAAAATGTGGCACCCTAACCAGGTGCCACCTCTATTTGAGATACTGACAAACGAAATATCTGGATGCGACTTAGGTTCGTGCAAATCCAGCAATTTGGCCTCGTAACGTACACACTTGACGAACAAACCGACGCGTAATCATGCTAAACAAGCACTTATTTCTATTTCGAACAGCATTTATCGTCAATACAAAGCATCCACGGGCACCACGCAGCTCGGAACCGTAGCGCTTCCAGCGCAAATCGCGCACCGTTGGAATCACACCTGCCGCCGACCGCTCGGCGGAACCATAACACCCTGCCGACGGCCCACGCAGACCCAATTGGAGGTCATGAGCGGATATACCGACCGGCCGCCCACCAATGCAAACGCCGATCTGGGCCGCGCTGAGGCAAATACCACCTCCGGCCGGCCAATTGCCGGAAAATAAACTGATACGTGGCCGACGCGCCTGTTGATTCAGTGGCTGCGAGGCCAGCCTGGGGGATATTGACAGGCCAGTGGCGACGTGGTGATGTGGCCATGGTGATGCGGTGTTGCGGTGATGTGATGATGGCGATCGGGAAGTGATTGTGATGGTGGTGTGAATGTGGTGATGGCGACGAGATTGTATCGCTCGCTATGAGAAAGGTAGGAGGGTAGTATTCTATCTATATGAGAAAGGTAGCAGGGTTGCATTCTATCTCTATGAGAAAGGTAGCAGGGCTGTATTCTATCTGTATGAGAAAGGTAGCAGTGGCGTACCCTATCTCCATGAGAAAGGTAGCAGGGGCGTATCTCTATGAAAAGGGTAGGAGAGTCATATCCTATCTCCATGAGAAGTCCACCACTAAGTTCTAAGTTCCGTCCTGAAACATCAGGCCCATTATGTGTCTGATGGGCTTGCACTAGAATAAGTTGTGTTTTCGGTGAAGCCTTAGCTGTTAGACTGCCTCGCGTCTCTCCCGAAGTTCAACTCCGGAATGATGGTAATCACAGTATTTCGGAAATAATGATAAGTATCAAAATATCATAAAGTATATAATGTCATAATAAAATCAAATACAATAATAATCCAATACTTTTTTTTAAATTTCATCTTTATCGATTTTCCACTTGAAATATATAAATGTGCTCTAAACTTTCCAGGCAAAGTATTTGCTCACATTCAGCTGAAAACGTGTAGGCAAAGCCATTGTGAAAACGCGTTGTCATCGTCCCATGTCCACTCCCCGTAGTCTGATCTAATTCCCTGGTGACTTTGACCGTCCACCCTCGGCTAGGGCTTGATCGAGCCGCGATGCGAGGTAGCCGGTCGTTGGCCCTGTCAGATGTCGACACTGACGCATCCAGAAAGTTGCCAAGGAACATATAAACATTGGACCCGAACATGTCCTCCAAATTGGGAACATCCCGGACGTGAGGATCACTATTTTCATGGTGCACATCGTTATAATCTGAGCGGGCATGGCATGACTGGCGGGGCATGCTCTGTGGACGCTGTGGTGTCAAGCATTCAGAGATAGCATAGCCGGTCAATGACCTACGACATCATAGAAAGAATATGCCGAGCCGTTTTGCTCTGGAATGGCGACTTATTGGCCACTAATATCATTTATTGTCCCAAAGTGTCCAATGTTTGGTGTAGCATGGCGAGGGACGACTCAGATATTCTGCTGACATAGATAATTGACTTCCCCAAGGTAATTGGGTGCCTTGACCCAGCCTCATCTTAAAGTACTTCTTTCGGCTTATGACTCACTTTGAGTTTAATATGCACGCTTAACATGAAATTGACATCCATTCTTAAACCTATCGAAAAATAAAGCCTTTCGGATAACATTTAGGTGATTCCAAAACCAGCTCAGCACTTGGATCTCATCTGGCCCTTCATCTAATGGAAAACGGAAAATTCCCCGGATTTAAGCCACACTGTTTTGGGTGGAAGATCTGCCTTGGGTGCCCCCCTCCCCTTGGGTGCCTCCCTTCCCACCGTGGTAGCGCCTATGTGGGCACGCCAAGCTCCAATCAATGCCTGTTTTTACACATGCAACGATGCCAGTAATAACCTGAAGTACATAAACTGTGGATCGCGAGATCCTGAAGTCCTGTCGCATGCCTTTTGGTGCTTTTTGCATCATCTGCATGACCTCGCCGGCACTATCCGCCTGGGAGCTCTTGGTAGTGGGCAAAGCGCTTCTGCACTGTCGATTAGATTCGGGACCTGTTTCACCATCGCAAGAAAGCAATGACGTACTTCTGTGTGTTTTAATTGAATTCCGTGTTACCAAGTCACAGAAAAGAGGTGGTTGTTTTTGCGCAGGCAAGGTAAGTTCCAGCTCAGTTCAAGTCCACAAAACAATTTACGGGACTGAGGCTAAGGCTGAGTTTGAGGTGCATGCCTCACTGATCGACATGAGTCCGATGGTGGTATCGTGTAACGAACTTCGGCTGAAGCAGATATTTTTTCTATGCATGCATACATGGAGGCGGTATTTCCGCAATCGTGCTCCTTCGCGGAATATGAAGCACGTGTCCCAAGTTTTCAATGCAGATTTCCATCAAAGGACGCCTCGAGACTTGCAACTGCGCACCGAATGCTAAAAGCGAGCTAGTGGTACTTGAAAAGCCGCCCTCATACGTGAAAAGGCTACGATGACATGATGATGAATGGCAATGTGCCGGATTCTCGAAATCTACTTAATTTCTTTTGAAGGTCTTGCATTTCTGCGAAATTCGAGATGCATGTATAGTTGCGGCCACACACCCCCTGCCGTGTTACAATGGCCGACCCTGTGCCGGCCACACACCCCCTGCCGTGTTACAATGGCCGACCCTGTGCCGGCCACACACCCCCTGCCGTGTTACAATGGCCGACCCTGTGCCGGCCACACACTCCCTGCCGTGTTACAATGGCCGACCCTGTGCCGGCCACACACCCCCTGCCGTGTTACAATGGCCGACCCTGTGCCGGCCACACACTCCTTGCCGTGTTACAATGGCCGACCCTGTGCCGGCCACACACTCCCTGCCGTGCTATAATGGCCGACCCTGTGCCGGCCACACACCCTCTGCCGTGTTACAATGGCCGACCCTGTGCCGGCCACACACTCCTTGCCGTGTTACAATGGCCGACCCTGTGCCGGCCACACACTCCCTGCCGTGTTACAATGGCCGACCCTGTGCCGGCCACACACCCCCTGCCGTGTTACAATGGCCGACCCTGTGCCGGCCACACACTCCCTGCCGTGTTACAATGGCCGACCCTGTGCCGGTCACACACCCCCTGCCGTGTTACAATGGCCGATCCTGTGCCGGCCACACACCCCCTGCCGTGTTACAATGGCCGACCCTGTGCCGGCCACACACCCCCTGCCGTGTTACAATGGCCGATCCTGTGCCGGCCACACACTCCCTGCCGTGTTACAATGGCCGACCCTGTGCCGGCCACACACTCCCTGCCGTGTTACAATGGCCGACCCTGTGCCGGCCACACACCCCCTGCCGTGTTACAATGGCCGACCCTGTGCAGGCCACACACTCCCTGCCGTGTTATAATGGCCGACCCTGTGCCGGCCACACACTCTCTGCCGTGTTATAATGGCCGACCCTGTGCCGGCCACACACCCCCTGCCGTGTTATAATGGCCGACCCTGTGCCGGCCACACACTCTCTGCCGTGTTACAATGGCCGACCCTGCGCCGGCGGCACGTGAGCTCCATATCCGGCCTCTTACCCTCGCACGTCAAGTGCCACTCATGGCACTTGACACCAGCTGTACTGAACTACTTGAGATCAAATACAGTACTATCACAACCGCAGGTCTGAAAGATTATCGAAATAGCTGAAAAGGTCAGACAACGCATTGACAATACAGACAATGTATTGACAATGCAGAAAATGTATTGACAATACGTGTAATGTATTGCCAATACATGTAATGCATTGACAATATAAACAATGTATTACCAATACAACAATGCATTGACAATGCAGACAATGCATTGAATGTTTGGCTTACAGCTTGGTTAGAACACATTCCTATTCGTAAAGCATGGCCGCGGTAAAACATCCCATCTAGTTTCCTGGGACCCAGTGGAGCACCATTCAGCTCACCATCACATCTGACCAACATAGTCCGCCCGTCACAACACGCTGACAGCTCACGTGCTGAAGTCGTTTGTGGTTGTGTTTTGAAGGACTGGCGACGTGCACCCCGCGACCGAGTGAAGACAGGGCGGCTCGTGCTGTAGCCCAACAGGTGGGAGGTGATGGCTGCCACTACGGCTGCCTCTACGGCTGGCACTACGGCTGGCACTACGGCTGGCACTACCGCTGCCTCTACGGCTGCCTCTACGGCTTCCCCTACGGCTGCCACTACAGCTGCCCATACGGCTGCACTTACGGCTGCCATTACAGCTGCCCCTACAGCTGCACCTACGACTGCCTCTACGACTGCCTCTACGACTGCCTCTACGGCTGCCACTACGGCTGCCCCTACAACCACCCTGGCGGCAGCACTGGCTTGGCTGTGCGTGGTCGCAGCTGCCCGCGTGCAGGAGGTGCCTGTGATCGACTGGGTGCGGATCAACGCCACGGCGTACGGGGCCGTGGGCAGAGGCATCGGCTGTGCCAACCACCAGACGTGCCTCCGCACCTCCTCGCAGAGCAACGCTCGTCTGCTCAACTTCATCCAGTGAGTACGCCGGCGACGGGAGTGCGCCGGTGGCGCCAATGTCAGTGGCGCCAATGTCAGTGGCGCCAATGTCAGTGGCGCAATGTCAGTGGCGCAATGTCAGTGGCGCCAATGTCAGTGGCGCCAATGTCAGTGGCGCCAATGTCAGTGGCGCAATGTCAGTGGCGCCAATGTCAGTGGTGCCAATGTCAGTGGTGCCAATGTCAGTGGCGCCAATGTCAGTGGCGCCAATGTCAGTGGAGCCAATGTCAGTGGCGCCACTGTCAGTGGCGTCAATGTCAGTGGCGCCAATGTCAGTGGCGCCAATGTCGATGGCGTCACACCTATGGATGTCGCATTACGCACTCAGACGCCGTGAGATCAGCTGACTAGACCTAATCGAACGCAATCTAACCTATCCTAACCTAACACAATGTAACCTGACCTGACCTAACCTAGTTTAACCCAATCTAACCAATGAGACATGTCCCTACCCTCTGGGCACCAGCGATACGTGGTCCTGTTCTCTGGCTCGCGCTTAGTATTCACCGACATTGGGGACCATATGTTGCCTATACGGATGACTATTTTGAGTCAATGGTTCACATACAAACATACTTTTCAGCGTCCTTTCAGCTCGCGAGTGTGTTCGCCGGCATCGGGGTGCATCGCCAAATCCCTTGGAGAACTTACCAGGGCGGATTTTCAAAGACCAATGGCGCGCTTTTATCACTCGGCGCACCTTTACAAATCCGGGGCGCCCTTTCAGGCATCCTTGGCAACCTTTCAGACCGGGAAGTCGCAACTTAGGTCTAAGATGCCCTTTCGGCTATCTGGGCATCTTTTCCTATAGTATAGCCATAGGATTAAGGGCCCGTACGATTGTAAGGGCCGACCGACAGGTTCTTCCACACACAATGCTTCTGCGACGACGACTGCATCCGCTATGGAGACTGCTGCCTGGAGATGGCAGAGAAGAAGTGGGGAACTGGCGCCGAGCGAGGCAGCCAGGACTGGAGCTGCCAGTTCCTGCAGGATCTCGTGAGAGGGCTACGGCATGTCCGTCTGACCACCCACCGGTCTACATGTCTGTCTGTCTGTCTGTCTGTCTGTCTGTCTGTCTGTCTGCCTGTCTGTCTGTCTCTCTGTCTGTCTGTCTGCATGTCTGTCTGTCTGTCTGTATTTATGTTTGCCCGCCCACTCGTTGGTCTATATGTCCGTCTGCCTCCCTGTTTGTCTGTCTGTCTGTATGTCGGTCTGTTTGTCTGTCTGCCTGCTGTTTGTCTCTCTTCGTGAATAGCAGCTGCGTTCGCGTCCTTAACAGAGAAACATTTTATCACGAACATAGCTGGAATGCCTTTATCTTGATAAAGCACTGTACACCGCATGGTGCAGCACTGTGCACTGCATTGTGCAGCACTGTGCACTGCATGGTGAAGCACTGTGCACTGTATTGTGCAGCACTGTGTACTGCATGGTGCAGCATTGTGTACTGCATGGTGCAGCACTGTGCACTGCATGGTGCAGCACCGTGTACTGCATGGTGCAGCACTGTGTGCTACATGGTGCAGCACTGTGCACTGCATGGTGCAGCACTGTGTACTGCATGGTGCAGCACTGTGCACTGCGTGGTGCAGCACTGTGTACTGCATGGTGTAGCACTGTGTACTGCATGGTGTAGCACTGTGTACTGCATGGTGCAGCACTGTGTACTGCATGGTGCAGCACTGTGTACTGCATGGTGTAGCACTGCGTACTGGATGGTGCAGCACTGTGTATTGCATGGTGTAGCACTGTGCACTGCATGGTGCAGCACTGTGTACTGCATGGTGCAGCACTGTGCACTGCATGGTGCAGCACTGCGTACTGCATGGCGATCACTGTGTACTGCATGGTACATCACTGTGCACTACATGGTGCAGCACTGTGTACTGCATGGTGCAGCACTGTGCACTACATGGTGCAGCACTGTGTACTGCATGACACAGCACTGTGTACTGCATGGGGCAGCACTGTGTACTGCATGGTGCAGCACTGTGTACTGCATGGTGCAGCACTGTGTACTGCATGGTGCAGCACTGTGTACTGCATGGTGCAGCACTGTGTACTGCATGGTACAACACTGTGCACTGCATGGTGCAGCACTGTGTACTGCATGGCACAGCACTGTGCACTGCATGGTGCAGCACTGTGTACTGCATGGTACATCACTGTGCACTCACGGTGCATCACTGTGTACTGCATGGTGCAGCACTGTGCACTGCATGGTGCAGCACTATGCACTGCATGGTGCAGCACTGTGCACTACATGGTACAGCACTGTGTACTGCATGGTGCAGCACTGTGTACTGCATGGTGCAGCACTGTGTACTGCATGGTGCAGCACTGTGTACTGCATGGTGCAGCACTGTGTACTGCATGGTACAACACTGTGCACTGCATGGTGCAGCACTGTGTACTGCATGGCACAGCACTGTGCACTGCATGGTGCAGCACTGTGTACTGCATGGTACATCACTGTGCACTACATGGTGCATCACTGTGTACTGCATGGTGCAGCACTGTGCACTGCATGGTGCAGCACTATGTACTGCATGGTGCAGCACTGTGCACTACATGGTACAGCACTGTGTACTGCATGGTGCAGCACTGTGTACTGCATGGTGCAGCACTGTGTACTGCATGGTGCAGCACTGTGCACTGCATGGTGCAGCACTGCATACTGCATGGTACAGCACTGTGCACTACATGGTGCAGCAATGTGTACTGCATGGTGCAGCACTGTGCACTGCATGGTGCAGCACTGTGTACTGCATGGCGCAGCACTGTGCACTACATGGTACAGCACTGTGTACTGCATGGTGCAGCACTGTGTACTGCATGGTGCAGCACTGTGTACTGCATGGTGCAGCACTGTGCACTGCATGGTGCAGCACTGTATACTGCATGGTACAGCACTGTGCACTACATGGTGCAGCAATGTGTACTGCATGGTGCAGCACTGTGTACTGTATGGTGCAGCACTGTGCACTACATGGTGCAGCACTGTGTACTGCATGGTGCAGCACTGTGCACTGCATGGTGCAGCACTGTGTACTGCATGGTGCAGCACTTCAGGTGTAGTTCATGATGAACAGTCAGCTGACGTGCATTAGCACAATGTGCACCCTTTGAAGACGCTTCCAACCTTGTGTGATCCTCCATTGTGCAGAATGTTTCCAAAATCGCTCCATGTTCGGTTCTATTATATTCATTTGTTCGGACGTATTTAGCAATCTAGTATAAGAGGAAAAGGCAGCCCACCCTCTGACTTGATGGATGGGAGCCCTCAGCATAACATGCGATTAAAACAAAAGGCTGATTTGCTTAGCCGTCTTTTTGCTGCGGAAGCTACTGACCCCTCCGGTTTTCACTTGCTACTCTCGCCTGACTACCCATTAGATAGTCTGAAGCCGTTCACTGCGTCAGCCGGTACTGTCAGACATCTGGTGCTGCACAGACACAGGTGCTCAGTACGGATCGGCACAAGGCGTGCAGCCCAGATGGTCTGAGCGCCCATCATGTAAGATGATGTGCTGAGGAGATAACCACTCCGATTGCAAAGCTGTACAGAATGTCATATGATCAGAAGGTTTCCCCAAGCTGTGGAAGCGCACAAACGTGGTGCCAGTTTTTTTTTTAATTTTCTTAAAAAGGGTATGCAATCTTGCTGCCTTTGGTAAGTGCGGTATTAGAGACAACCATTTATTTATCTCATGCTGCCAAGTGCGGCCTGTTCTCCATAGGTGGCAGCACGGGTTCTTACAAGGACGCTCATGTGCCACGAACCAGAGTGCCGTCCTGAAAGCAGTCAAGAGCACACTATCAGCTATCTCTCAGACATATGCAATGGACACAGACTACAGTTCCGCCCGGCAGAGCGTAAATCGTAATGTACTGCTACACACATAAGATCAGCTTACATCGCATCAGGTACAGCATGTTCTCTACTAGTCATACTTGTCCTGTAGAGTGCAGCGGGTAGTTGTGAGTGGCAGGAGCTCTGGTCGGACCTTCTCTGCTACTCCTCAAGGTGAATTACTCTCATCTTTGCACTTCGCCTGCTTCATAAATAACATGCCAGGGAGGCTCAGCGTGAACGGCCTGCTGTTCGCGGACGGTGTCGAGGAACTCGCCGGAGTGGACGATCGGAGTGGCGTGCTGCATCTTCAGTGTCAACTCAGTCAGACATGCGAGTGGCGAGATAAGTGGGCCCTGAAACTGAACGTCTCAAAGTGTTAGACGCTGACGCTGACACTCCACCGTCAGCCAGTGCCTGTGTAAAGTCGTCGGCACAGTCGTGGCACTGATGGCGGTCATACAAGACGTCGGCGTATGTATGCTGCATGTTCACTATATCGTCTCAATGACATGGCGAATAAGACGAACAGTGTCACTGGGCTACTGATCAGATTGTTTTCTTCAAAGCGACAAAAGAGGCAACCGCTATATCAGTGTAGCCCAACGGCGGTGTTGTCAGCCTATACTGTGTCATTGCTAGCTCATATTTTGCCATTGCCAACTCATAATGTGCTGTTGTTAGCTCATGGTACGCGATTGTTAGCTCATACAGTGCCATTGTTGGCTCATACTGTGCCACTGTTAGCTCATATTGTGCCATTGTTAGGTCATACTGTGCCATTGTTAGCTCATACTGTGCCACTGTTGGCTCATAATGTGCAATTATTAACTTATACTGTGCCATTGGTAGCTCATACTGTGCCATCGTTATCTCATACTGTGCTATTGTCAGCTCATACTGTGTCATTGTTACCACATACTGTGTCATTGTTAAACTCGCACTGTGCCATTGTTACCACATACTGTGCCATTGTTACCACATACTGTGCCATTTTAACTCACACTGTGCCATTGTTACCACATACTGTGCCATTGTTACCACATACTGTGCAATTTTTAACTCATACTGTTCCATTGTTATCTCATACTGTCCAATTGCAAAAAGCTGTCTCACAATAGCGTCATATGGGGCGGGGCGACACAAACTCACACACGCCGTCTGGAGCGGGTGAAGCTGACGTGCTTTGTGCATGTCTCTGTGGTCGCTGCCGCCTCGCTGATGTTCCCCGGGGGTACGGCCAGCTAGGGCGGTCGGCTGGAGTCCCGACGTGAGCAGCACGACTTAGTGTTGTTACGTGGTGTTCAGCGGCACGCGATCGACAGAAGATGCCACGTGATCGACACGTGGCATCTTCTCGGCTGCTTTTCTATGGCTGCCCAAAGCCGCACTGTTCGCACAAGAATGATATTTCCTGTTCCATTCGTCCGAGTGAACGCCATGAAGTCAAGCATGTTCATCATAATGCGAAAGGTATGATTGGGTTCTTAAATACGAACAGATCTGTTAGTTTCTGGAATCTCACGGTATGTACCACATTTCAAGAAATATGTTGCAATGTTTTTACATAGCTAATGTTTTTTTTTGTAGTAAGCCTTGTTATGTTTCCAACGTCTTCTGTCTTCTAGCCTCTGTCTCTTATCTTTGTTATGCTTTTATATGTCATCTTTTCATCGCTTCAAATATTCATCTCCAGTTTATTTATTTCCTATCCTTTAAGTCCTAAGATGTGACTTTACCTGTCCTGGGCTTATATCCCGTTGGTCTTATGTGAATAAACTAAACCGAGCTAAACTAAGCATACGTTCGTACGTGTGCCCATACAGTCATACGGATGGCCACACAGTCGTACCCGTACCCACACAGTCGTACCTGTACCCACACAGTCGTACCTGTATCCAAACAGTCGTACGTGTACCCACACAGTCGTACTTGCACCCACACGGTCGTACCGGTACCCACACAGTCGTACGCGCACCCAGACAGTCGTACATGCACACATACAGTCGCACGTGTACCCACACAGTTGTACTTATGCCCACCCAGTCGTACGTGTACATGGTGGCGTCGTGCCCGGTGACATACGAGGACGGGTACGTGCAGCGGCTCTGCCAGAGGAACGTGTCTCACGACGAGTACAGCCACCTGCTGGACATACCTGTCTACAGCAGAAACACCTCCATCATGCACAGGTGAGATAGACCGCCTGCATCATGTACAGGTGAGATACACCACCTCCACCGTGTATAGGTGGGATACACCACCTCCACCATGTATAGGTGAGATACACCACCTACACTATGTACAGGTGAGATACACCACGTTCCATCGCGTGCAGGTGAGATTCACCACCTTCACCATGTATAGGTGAGATACACCACGTTCCATCATGTACAGGTGAGAAGCACCACCTTCCATCATGTACTGGTAAGATACACCACCTCCATCATGTACAGGTGAGATACACCACCTTCCATCGTGTACATGTGATAAGCACCACCTTCCATCATGTACTGGTTAGATACACCACCTCCATCATGTACAGGTGAGATAACT
Source organism: Ashinkailepas kermadecensis (assembly GCA_034440615.1). NCBI lineage: Eukaryota > Metazoa > Arthropoda > Thecostraca > Neolepadidae > Ashinkailepas > Ashinkailepas kermadecensis. Next base: position 52,292 of record JAOTOM010001065.1, read on the forward strand.
CTCCTTCAATCATGTACATCTGAGATTCACGATCTCCATCATGTACACGTGAGAGTCACGATCTCCACCATGGACAGGTGAGCTGCTTTATGTGAACTCTTGGCGCTCATTTTTCACCGACAAAAAAACAGCTGCGCTAATGAAATCAAGTGAAAATCGGTAACTGACGAAAGACTAATTGGCGTTTAGTTTTTTCGTGTCATCATCATCATCATTATCATCATCATCATCATCATAACGTGTATTGTAATCAGTATTACGATTCTATTGAACATTTTCTGAGAGTCATTCTTGTATGGTGTCTTCTTATTTTTTTTTCTTCTCCATATCACCACTCCATACTTTTACTTTCAAACTCCGGGTCTAAGTTTTCAAGAGATGCAACGCTCGGCACTTTGAGCCATCCCACATATTGGTCCATCCCTGAGCCGTCCCATCCCTGCCGTCCCATCTCTGCCGTCCCATCTCTGCCGTCCCATCTCTGCCGTCCCATCTCTGCCGTCGTGTGCACGTCCGGTCACGGTGATCGCGGTGCACTGCAACATGGACACAGAGGAGGGCGCCAGCAGCCCACCGGTATAGACACGGAGGAGGGCGCCAGCAGCCCACCGGTATAGACACGGAGGAGGGCGCCAGCAGCCCATCGGGACGGACACAGAGGAGGGCGCCAGAAGCCCCCGGCACAGACACGGCGCCAGTAGACCGTCGGCACATACAGGAGGGCACCAGTAGCCCACCGGCACAGACACAGAGGAGGGCACCAGTAGCCCACCGGTATAGACACAGCGGAGGGCGCCAGCAGCCCGTCGGCACGGACACAGAGAAGGGTGCCAGCAGCCCCCGGCACAGACACAGAGAAGGGCGCCAGCAGCCCACCGGTATAGACACAGAGGAGGGCGCCAGCAGCCCACCGGGACGGACACAGAGGAGGGCGCCAGTAGCTCACTGGTACAAAGGGTTCCACCATGCCACCTGAAGGCGACCCACGGTTCGGAGGCCCACCGGTTGCACATGTGAGATCCATCCATCATCATCCATCATGTGAGACAGATTGAAAGCCTCATAGAAAGACAGCTGACGATCGCGAAAGAAGCTGCCGTGTTCACAGTTGAACCAGCAATGTATAGCGGAAAGCCTCCTCCCAAGATATATTAAGCATATATATATATATATATATATATATATATATATATATATATATATATATATATATGTATATATATATATATATATATATATATATATATATATATATATATATATATATATATATATATATATATATATATTTGTATGTGCGTATGTTTGTGTATTTGTAGCGATTCATATATCCATATGTCAAACACGACAATCTGTAGCTTGAGAGTTGTAAAGGATGTGATGGAACTATCCCCAAGTCTCGTTGCATAAATGAAAAAAAACTTTCTGGATTTATTTAAATGAATCTAGATACTGATGAAACTACTGCTTCTGGGAAACTACTGCTACTACTTCTAGCCAAGCATGCCTGGTTTGCATATATGTCAGACCATATCTGGCTCGATGTTGCACCTGGCTCTCAGAGTCGCGAAAACAAATCCGGCGGCACGGTCTGCAGCGATGCGCCGGTTTTGTTCTGGTATGTTGTTTTGTGTTCGAGTGGAATGTTCAGTTTGCTGCCCGACCTGATTCGACTCCGTGGCTTTTTTGTTGTCCAAGTATATTTTGTATTTTGCACTATGCGTAAGCCCCTACTCACTGATCACCTGCAACCGATGAATGTTTCAGAAACTACTACTGCGCCGTGTGCAACGATGACCAGCATAGTCTGGTAGCGTGGAACATCACCATCCACTGCTCCACCGATGTCTCCCACTACCTGAACGGCTCCTCGATGGAGGAGTTTCTGCAGTCGGCCAGGTCAGGTCTGGTCAGATCATGTCAGGTTGCAAAATCTTAATAGTCTGACCAAGCTGGGAGCCGATTTCGTGAACTGGTCGCAATCTATGTGAATGTGTGTGCGGGTGAAATTTGCCAGCCTGCCGCCGCGCTGGTGACGTCGGCTGTTGTATGTGCATATTGTGTCGAAATGTGAAAGTCATCACGAAAACCGTGTGATGGCAAACAATCATGAACCACAGCCTCATGACGCATACGTATCTGCTGCAGAGTAGATTAAATACATGCCGTATCATTCCTGTGCTGAAATTATACATGAAGTAATATAGAGTTACGAATGCGTACGAAGCCCGAATGACTATGGGTGTAGCGTACACCCATGTTATTCATATGGTTTATTATGGGTGTACATACATACACGACAATATGTAGATGCACCTCCTTTTAATTGCTTGCACGACATGACGTAGATGTACCTGCTATTTAGCATACATATGACAGCATGCAAACACTCCTGTCTTTAGTAGGTATGTGCACAACAGTGTGTAAACCCACCTGCCTTTAGCATATGCACGATAATATGTAGATGCGCCTGCTTTTTAGTATATAAACGACCTTATGCAGATATTCTTGCCTTTAGTATATAGGCGACATTATGTATCCACAACTGTATTTTAGTATATACCAGACAGAATGTTGACCCGCCTGCCATTCGTTCAATAATCAGACCAGATGTGTCGTCAGGTACACACCAGGGGAGCGGCGACGGCTCCTAATCAGACCAGATGTGTCGTCAGGTACACACCAGGGGAGCGGCGACGGCTCCTAATCAGACCAGATGTGTCGTCAGGTACACACCAGGGGAGCGCTCCTAATCAGACCAGATGTGTCGTCAGGTACACACCAGGGGAGCGGCGACGGCTCCTAATCAGACCAGGTGTGTCGTCAGGTACACACCAGGGGAGCGCTCCTAATCAGACCAGACGTGTCGTCAGGTACACACCAGGGGAGCGGCGACGGCTCCTAATCAGACCAGACGTGTCGTCAGGTACACACCAGGGGAGCGGCGACGGCTCCTAACCAGACCAGATGTGTCGTCAGGTACACACCAGGGGAGCGGCGACGGCTCCTAATCAGACCAGACGTGTCGTCAGGTACACACCAGGGGAGCGGCGACGGCTCCTAATCAGACCAGATGTGTCGTCAGGTACACACCAGGGGAGCGGCGACGGCTCCTAATCAGACCAGATGTGTCGTCAGGTACACACCAGGGGAGCGCTCCTAATCAGACCAGATGTGTCGTCAGGTACACACCAGGGGAGCGCTCCTAATCAGACCAGACGTGTCGTCAGGTACACACCAGGGGAGCGGCGACGGCTCCTAATCAGACCAGATGTGTCGGCAGGTACACACCAGGGGAGCGCTCCTAATCAGACCAGATGTGTCGTCAGGTACACACCAGGAGAGCTGCGACGGCTCCTAATCAGACCAGATGTGTCGTCAGGTACACACCAGGGGAGCGGCGACGGCTCCTAATCATACCAGATGTGTCGTCAGGTACACACCAGGAGAGCGCTCCTAATCAGACCAGACGTGTCGTCAGGTACACACCAGGGGAGCGGCGACGGCTCCTAATCAGACCAGATGTGTCGTCAGGTACACACCAGGGGAGCGCTCCTAATCAGACCAGATGTGTCGTCAGGTACACACCAGGGGAGCGGCGACGGCTCCTAATCAGACCAGACGTGTCGTCAGGTACACACCAGGGGAGTGGCGACGGCTCCTAATCAGACCAGATGTGTCGTCAGGTACACATCAGGGGAGCGCTCCTAATCAGACCAGACGTGTCGTCAGGTACACACTAGGGAGCGGCGACGGCTCCTAACCAGACCAGATGTGCGTGGAACACACTACGCGAGGGGCTAATCAGAGTGTCGTCAGGTACACACCAGGGGAGCGCTCCTAATCAGACCAGATGTGTCGTCAGGTACACACCAGGGGAGCGGCGACGGCTCCTAATCAGACCAGATGTGTCGTCAGGTACACACCAGGGGAGCGCTCCTAATCAGACCAGACGTGTCGTCAGGGTGTAGGTACACACCAGGGGAGCGCGCGACCCAGGACCAGATGTCGTCATCAGGTACACACCAGGAAAGGAGCGGCGACGGCTCCTAATCAGACCAGACGTGTCGTCAGGTACACACCAGGGGAGCGGCGACGGCTCTAAATCAGACCAGATGTGTCGTCAGGACAGGGGAGCGGCGACGGCTCCTAATCAGACCAGATGTGTCGGCAGGTACACACCAGGGGAGCCTCCCCTAATCAGACCAGATGTGTCGTCAGGTACACACCAGGAGGAGCGGCGACGGCTCCTAATCAGACCAGATGTGTCGTCAGGTACACACCAGGAGAGGGGCCACTAATCAGACCAGATGTGTCGTCAGGTACACACCAGGGAGCGCTCCTAATCAGACCAGACGTGTCGTCAGGTACACACCAGGGGAGCGGCGACGGCTCCTAATCAGACCAGATGTGTCGTCAGGTACACACCAGGGGGAGCGGCGACGGCTCCTAATCAGACCAGATGTGTCGTCAGGTACACACCAGGGGAGCGCGACGGCTCCTAATCAGACCAGATGTGTCGTCAGGTACACACCAGGGAGCGGCGACGGCTCCTAATCAGACCAGATGTGTCGTCAGGTACACACCAGGGGAGCGGCGAGGCTCCTAATCAGACCAGA